>CABFOW010004750.1:28601-51595 GCA_902141385.1 Timema californicum | reverse complement strand
TAGGTCTACTCTCTAGTGTTTAATATCTCTGTTCTCAATGATAATGGTTGAGTTGTATGTAGGAATTAACAGGCTTAGGTCTTCTCTCTAGTGTTTAATTATCCTTATAAGTCTAAAATAAACTGTACGAAGGGCATTATAAAACACTTGCAACATTTACTAAAACTATTTAACAATCATATGTGAAGCTTATGGCCACGTTTGATATAAAGTATCAATTCCGATCCAAACACAAAAATATAGTTACGTTTTCTCAATTAGTGACAGCCCAAAAAACATGTTAATATCTTTTTGGATACTAATACTATATTATAACTATAAATCGGAGTGTATGTGTTCATTATATCTATTTAATTTAAGAACCTTTTCTATGTAAGAGGGCAAATGCTTTTATAATTTATTGCACATGAAGTGACGTACATAATATCTTACTATCTAAATTTTAATTATTTGATTTTTTGTTGTTGTAATATTGTTAAATGATCCCCTGCTTCGTTCCGTGAGAGTACCCCCCATCCACCCTCACGAAAAGCCTGATCCCATGAGAGTGCCCACGCTCCCCCCAGCCCGAACGGAAATGAATACTTAAACACTTTAGAAGAGATAATTTAATTTAGAAACAAAACTGTTATTGTGTGGAGCTTGTACGCCAGTTGAAAGAGGCTTTCTCTTTAATTTGTCTCTTTTGACTCTTAATTTTGTATTGATTACACCATAGATACAGTACAATTAATAACAACACCTAATTTATTACATTTTTTTGTAATTTGCATATGGCCACAGGTCAGCATTTTATTAAAAGCAGAAAATTGTGGGGGTATCAGAAACAAGATGCTCTCCCTGACAGTTTTTTCTTGTTACACCACCAAACAGATTAATAAGCTTCATTAATATTTAACATATATATATGGACATATTCTAAACGTGTTATGTTGATTTTTACCAATTTAATTAAGTAATTAGATTTCTTGTATTTAAATGAGGTAGGAGGAATAAATGATTATTGTAGTCTCCCATTTCTTCACAAGATTTCTGACAACAATTTACAAGCATTCAAACAGGTTTTTATTCCATCTGTCATCAGCAGGGCCAACCTTTTTGACCAGGCGTCTGTGGAAGCATTTTTTTTAGATTTGGTCTCGCCATAAACTTTTATAAAGTCCTTACATCAGATGGATTCTCTCCACCCCCACCCTCTATGTAAGATATTTATGGATCACCCTTAGCTACTGACCTTTATTGGCAAATAGATATATTTTTAATTTAGGTCTCGTAAATTGGGAGTTGATTATTTGTCTTCTTGATGAACAATATGTTTCTTTCATTTATGCCTTTTAGTGGAATGTGCTCTTTTCCCCATCATGTTTCTGCAAAGATGTAAATTATCTAGTTTCACAAATTTTACGAGCTTTAATTAACAGTTCCCATTTTTAGTCAAAGTAGAAAAAAATTCTGTGTGGGGAACCATACCATTTATTTATTGTGTTAGTTCTAGTTACTAGCCTTAATAAATTGAAAATTGTTAATATTATACAACTTATAACTAGTTTGTAGTTTTAGTCATTATTACAAAATTATTTCTCACTTAGTGGGTACTAAAACTGATATCATGGAAAAATTATCTATTGAAAACATAATATATGTGCAGTTAAATTTGTCCAAATAGTCCATTTAAACTGTTATTTAAAAATACTATATCTAAATATCAGGAGTATAAAGCACAAATTCGAGGATTTATTATTTATTCTTTCTTACACTAAATATTGAATTAGTAATAGTAGCATGAATGTGGATATACGGAAATAAGTCATTATCCCTTAAAATTCTAGGCCACAAGAGTAGCCTACATGGTGTATGGGAGCCCCACTTCCACTAGTGGCTCAAAACACTTCTCACGTAATCATTGCATATTACAGGGTTATGAAATCCCCTCTCGTACCCCCTACCTTACCCCCTCGGCCTTCCCTACCTCACCCCTCCCCTACCACTATATTTTTCCCTTCTCATCCTCTAGTATTCCCTTCATATCGAAAACGTTCTATATTTTTCCCATCTAATTCCTGCGTATTTCCCTCTGTCTATATTTATGCATTCATATCGAAAATGGTCTATAATTTTCCCAGTATTCCTTCATAACGATTACTGATGCCCCCTCCCGCCCTACGGACATGTTGATTGATAGAACATTTGCCTCGCAACATCCCTGGTGAGGACTCTATATTTTAAAAATATAGAGCAACTTCCCTGGTGAGGACTTCTTACAATCTCCATCAGAGACTTTGAAAACATCCTTGTTATTTGTGAATACCACGTGATAACATGTGACCCGGGTAGTTTCCAATGTTTACTCTTAATGGACCCATCTGCGCACTTTGAATAGTGGTTGTGTTTCAAGTCACGTAAACCCAAAAATATCTATAGTCTATAATAACTTAACTTTGTTACTACCTATACCCAATGACACCTTAGTCACACCTTCTTGTATTACGATTACATATTATGAATTACCTGGTTGCTCATCTTATTAACTTATTACACCTTCAGCCCCCCAGACATGTTGATTATTGATTATTGCTATATTAAAATAAAGCACCACCCTGGCGAGAACTATTTTTTCTTTAGTTTTGTATCAAACTACATATTTTAGAAATTTAGAGCATTTGCCTCTCAACAACCCTGGCAAGGATTATAGAATATATAATCTTACAATCTCCATTAGTTAGCCGAAGAGCGTTTGAAAACATCCATGTTATTCGTGGATACCGCTGATGGAATAAAAAAGCAAGTGACTATAAATAGACCTTGAAATCATTACAGTCGGTCAATATAATTTGTGATTGCAACATATAATCATCATGTTGAGTTTTGACGCACGGGAAAATTGGCTAAATTTAGGTATGTTTAAAAGCGCTTTGTATGTTTTAATGGGTAGCTATTTTACTTATTACGTCTTTGGTGTACAGAGGTATTTGCTCTCTTTATAGACCATCAAGAAGACACACCCTCGGCGCCTGCAGCCATGGTTCAACTGGAGGTGCCCAATAGCCAGGACCCTTTGACACTTTTTAGAGGACGGGATTTGCTTGGCGGAAAACGACTGGGCCATGGGTAATTAGAGGCCTGAGGTATATTTTAGAAACTTGGCAGTGTCCCCTCCCCCATGATAGTAATTAATATGTATTTTTTTAATCTCAGATTTTTGGGGTGAGGGGGACGTGGTACCGCCCCCGGAGACAGAGGGTTCGTCTGATGGTGCGCTGGTGCAGCACCCGGAGACCGATGACTCGCTCGGGTCTCAAGCTGGCGTCACGACCGTCGGGGCCGAAAAGGGGTATAATGATGTTTTGGCCGAGATCGAGCTGATAGATCGCCTAGTATGTGAGTACCATCTTGTTGAAATAATACTATACTTTGTAAACAGACAGTTATCCGCGCCCTCTCCTGCAAACTACCGTTGTTTAGATCTCTGTCAGTGGAGAGAAAATTATTATTGTCGTTAACTCGGTCGCTAGCATGTCTTTTGGTACCGGGATTCAATTCCTGACACGGTTAAAAATGTTACTTTCAGACAGCACTGAAAAAATAATAATTGCCGTTTCAGCCAATATTGATACTGGGTTCGATTGTAAAGTAGAATATTAGCAGGGAGAATAATAATTGTCGTACCGGGTTATATTCCCGACATTATTTTCAGTCAGCGAACAGGGTTTGTTGTGCTTGATTATCGGTCTGCTAGATTGCATGGAAAGCCGGTTTAGTTAATGTAAGGTTTTCTTTAATATACGCCAAGTCATGTGATATAGAGCCGATATTTTAAACAGTCAGAATCCCGTATTCATACGCCGGGTCATGTGATATGCAATACAAATTATTCTAGGAGAGTTTACAAATAATAAACAAGTTACTATGATACTCAGTAAATTCAAAATAATTATAGGAGAGTTTACAAATAGTAAATAAATTATTGTATGGCTTTCTTTAACAACTTGATGAATATTTATCATAGTCAAATCTTATGATATACAGCTAATATTGTAAACAGTCAGCGTCACATATTCATACGTCAAGCCATGTGATCTGCAGTACAAATAAAAGTTCTGTCAGAATCCCGTATTGATGCGTCAAGTCTGGGAGGATTCAAGTGTATTTGTGAAGGATCCCGGGTTCGATTCCCAGGCATAGGTGAAAATGTGGGTTTAAACTTTCATAGTTATAAAATAACTGCCCGGGTCTGTATTTTGTATATGTTCTATGGATCGAGTGTATTTATTACACATATTTTATATTTTGTGGTATCAATTTAGTGAGTATGTTTGGAGTAATTATATTTAAAGTCTGCTGAGCCAGGGGGGTCCCGGGTTCGATTCCCAAGCATAGGTGAAAATGTGGATTTAACCATTCATGGATTGTATTTTGTACATGTTCTATGGTTCAAGTGTATTTATTACACACATGTTATATTTTGCGGTGTCATTTTAACACGTATGTTTGGAACAGTGTTTACTTTGACATGTGCATGTGTGTTATAGTTCAAATGGAGGGTGAAAATGGCGGCACAATCCTCCCTACACTAAGACCCCTCCACCCCACCGCAGCCACATCGCCTCTGAGCCAGGGAGACGGTGTTCGAGCCCCAGCTGCGGGGAGGTAGGCGGGGTCCACGGTCTTCCCTCAACCCGCGGCTGGACCATCTTCGACACCATTGTCAATAAGTAGTGGCCCGGTAAACCAGGTAGGTGGAGCGTTGCCACAAGGTGTCCCTTTCGAATCGTCGAGGAGAGAACTAAGCAATTGAGGCGTTTCTTTTATACTGGAAGAGAAGTTACCGTATATCTTGGTCCTTTAGCAAGCGATCGTGACGCATTAAGCTGTCTTGAAGAGAAAATTACTGTTTTGCTCAATCGGCTGCAGGACCACGGTGTCAGTGCCGAAGACCACGTCGGCTTATTTTGAACAGTATGGACTCGATGTTGAACCCTGTATATGTCTCATTTAAGAGAGCAGACCAGTTAAACACTCGAGCCGTTCTCGATAACGTAAGTCATGTGTTGCAAAGTAGTAGTTTGTTTTTTAGTACAGAGCCACTGTACGTTAAACTCAGCCACTTTAAGGAGCCTCGCGGGAGTGCACGTTATTGTGATAAACTCGCTCCCGCTAGCACATATAGCCTTAAAAACCAAGGGATCATTACGATTCAAAATGATGAGATACTTTGCCTTGCCCGTGAATTGGTTGTCGCCAAAGCTATAAGTGACATTAAAATAGAACCAGGATGCATGGACATGAACACCATTAAAAAATCATAATGGGTTGTCATATTAAAAATCTCAACTATGCCGTGATGCCCGTGTGAATCTTTTGAAGGGTGGTGGAATAACTGAAATGAAACAATTTCAAGCATACCTCTCCGAATAGAAAATCACAGTGTTTAGTGAGCGTCAGGGGAGGAGAGTCTTATATGAGGCACCTACTTCTCCCAAACATTCTTTTAAGGGCTACCTTGATTTGTATTTACACGACGATAAGCAAAAATATTTTGATATCATAATATCCTTGACAGCTGCGTTTAAATGCTCGTACTTTTTCCGCGAGTGCCATGGGCCGTTAGGAAATATGAACGAGCACAAATGTGAATCCGCGTGCAAAAAGTGCTACGATAAAGTGGTTTGCAGTGGAGGTCGATCTGTGGTCTGTTAAGACTGTGGGAAATGGTTTACAAACCAGACGTGTTTTGAAAACCATAAACGTCCTGGTTTTTGTAGAGGTCACAGGTTGGTCTGTGATGTCAAAAAGGTTTGCGAGGTATGTGGGCAATTTTTCAGTTTGAAAAGAGCAGACTATTAACATAATTCCTATGAGAATTTGGTAGAGTATGCAAGACCCATTCTTTTTGGTCATTTCTTCTATATGAAGCAAACCGCATCAAAGCCGTTACTGGAAAAGAGCAATTTCATGTTTGTATTTTATGATTTTGAATGCAGGCAAGCCTATGTGTCGTACAGACGTGTTGCAAGACCTGCCTTCGTATCGAAGCAAATGAACATCATTGTACATACTGCGGGGGCGATAGGACTAGCATATTCAAGTGTGATAGATACCACAATGGCCCAATTTTTTGTATTTAGAGAGCAAATTAAAGCTTCAAAATTTAAGGATATCACCCTCCCAGGACATAATGCGAAAGGATATGATGGTAATTTTAGTTTTAAATATAAGTTGGAGGTAAAAAAATGGACTCCAGAGCTCAAAATGAATGGTGGGAAAATAATTTCCATGCGTTTCGGCCCACTCCACTTTATTGACTCGATGAACCTTCTCCCCATGTTGTTGTCCAAGATGCCAAAAACATTTGGCTTAGACGAGTCTTTGGCCAAGGAATATTTCCCCCATTTTTTCAATTAAAAGAAAATGCTATGTATAGGGATTCCTTGCCACCAAAGGAGGACTATGGCATCGGTGAGATGTTGGTTGAGAGAAAAGAACACTTTAAGAAGTGGTATGACCCGTTGGTCAAAAAGAATTATGTATTTGATTTTAAGCGCGAGTTGGAAATGAATTGCGTGAAAGACGTAGAGATCCTACGGAAGGCCTGCCTGAAGTTTAGAAACATGCTCGTGGAGAAAGCAAAGGTGGATCCTTTCAGAGAGGTGTGTACGATAGCTGGAGCGGCCATGTTTATTTACCACCGAAGTCATCTCAAGGAGAATACTATCGGTATTATCCCTAATGGTGGCTGCCAGTATGCAGACCAACAGTCACACGTGGCTGTACAATAGCTCATCTGGGAGGCCCATCAACGCGGTGTCATTATTCTTCATGCGGGTAAAGGCTGTGAGGAATGTGTGTTGGTGGACGTGTAGACGGTGATGTTAAAGCTGGAGATACCACCACCGTCTTCCAGTTCTAGGGTTGTTATTGGCACGGGTGCCCTTTATGTTAGTCTGACAGGACCACCACAATCAAAAACAACCGCCATGAGAACAAAAACGGTGGGCGGAGTTCGTGGGATCACCATAAACTATAGCGATCGGAACGACATTATTTGTGACGTTTTGAAAGCGATGGTCACCGAATAGGCTACGTAGAGATACACACAGATACCGCAGAAAATTGTAAGAAAAGGTCTTGCGACTGTATGTACCGTTTTGCAGAGTAAGGTTTACCGGCTGCTGTACACCAAAGAAAGAATAATTTATGATTATAATACGTTGACGTTTGGGTATCAGAGTCCTTGTAAACGCGCTTGCCACGCCTAAATGGTGATCAATTAGACGGGCTGAATAATCACCTTTTTTTCTTTCACTCTAGACAGTTCCGCTGATATATCATTTTTCGAAGATTTGAGATTTTTTCTGCATGAAAACAAACATATTTTATTCAATCTTATTAATATTTTAGCCAATTTTATACAATTCTCCACCTACCTGATTTTTTCTATTCATTTAGTTGTTTGTATATATTTTAATTCTAGTCAAATATAATAAACTGTTTATATATATATATATATATATATATATTGGTTCTAGTCAAATATGATTATTTTCTCGTAAATTGAAACCATCTTTCTTTTATATTTAGTACCAATGCCACTATGCTCAATATGTAAATATTCTATAACTATCTTTTCACTGTGTGTATACGTTTCATCATTGTAAATAAATATAGTAAAACTGTTATGTTTGTGTTTTAACGTCTACACCCGCACCTCCCTCCTATCCTATAAATACAAGCTCATATAGCTTATAAGCTCAGTCTCAAATATTATGGACAAGTTGAAACATCCATTTTCACCATCATAAGCGGCCCTTCCGGCTGTGGAAAGTCACATATTGTAGCAGACTTTATCCGTCACTTTGACACAATGTGTGACGTTAAATTTGATCAAATCACCTGGTATTATGCTTTATGGCAGCCGGGATTCGAACAACAAGGTGCAAGTCCCCACGTCATATTTTGTAAGGGCTTGCCGGAAATGGATGACATCTGTAATGACTCTCCACAGCTGATTATCCTGGACGACCTGATGCGTGAAGCAACCGAAGTGGTCATCGATCTTTTCACCAAAGAATGTATCTATCAAAATATTAGCGTCATGTACCTTACACAAAATATATTCAACCAGGGCAAAGGCCAAAGTGACATTTCCTTAAACGCACATTATATCGTGCATTTTAAAAATCCCAGGGATTCAACACTTTGCACAAGTCTGTCCTGAAAACCCCGTGTTTTACAAATGGCTTACACTGATGCTACACGTATTCCCCAAGGGTATATATTGTTAGATTTCAAACAAAGTCAACCCGAATGGTTAAGATAAAGAACTCACAAAAATGTCGGGTGCTGCGTGTACCTTCCACGCAAATTTTATAAAAACACCGACACTTCCCGATTACAGATCATTTAATAACCATGCGTCCAAAGTGTTGAGGAAATCCCATACGCTGCGTACGATGCATCGAATGTGTGCCTACCACAATTTAAAAAGGAGGGTGTCGTTGAAAAATGCGCAGAAGACAAAGCTACGTGCTCACACACAGGTGTTGTTCAAGCTGGTTAAACGAGGAGAGTGCTGGAAGAAGAAGAGATGACTACTCGTTCAGAAAGGAGGAGCGTTCCTACCATTACTTTTAGCCCCTATAATTAGCGGTGTCCTCGGATCCTTATTCAACAAGTAGATAAAGGAACACATGAAAAAAAATATATTGATGCCCCGGAAACAGTACACCGTTACGAGCAACACCACTCAGAAGTGCCATTGGTCAGAAAACTAATGGTCTTCGAAATGTACAAGAAAATGGGAAAAGTCCTCACCTCAAAACTTGATGACAAGTCTAAATAGACTTTATACCAACAAGTGATATAGCGCTATATGCACTATAGTCAACACCATGCACCGTCTGAAAATACCACCACCACCACCACCCATAAAGTGTCTTTGATTCCATCCCTGCTGTACTTAATTCTGTACCAGCACAGGCGCGTAAAAAAGCGGAACTTTTACTAGAACATATTATTTCCCGAGGCGACATCTCTTGGGACTCAAACAGAGAAATTAGTATTCACAATACGCCTCTTCGTGGATCCAGTATTGTGGATTTAGTCAACGATCTAGCCAGAGCAAGAAGACACAGCTAACCGTCGGGGTTGCGAGAGTTTCTCGCGGCGCTTCAAAAAATAAACGTTCCGAAAGAATTTATTGTAAATCCTAAGCGTTTGGCGCTCATTAGGGATCCGACGCCCTTACCACAACCATTTACACCGTCACAACGCCGTAAGAAGAAAAAACTGAAGAGGGTGGATTAAAACAGGTGTCTGCCGTTCCGAGCTCAATGCCTTGTCTAGCTGACATCTACTACGACCCTTCTCATACTGCAGGGTTTGCAGGGGCTGAGTCGCTCATAAATGCGTCCAAGAAAGATCCCTCCAAAATACGAGAATGGCTTCGTGCGCAGGACGCTTATACCCTACACAAACCGGTGATAATAAAGTTTCCTCCCAACAAGTACTTGGTATCAAACATTGACGATCTCTGGCAAGCCGATCTCAACGATATGCGAAGTCTCGAAAAATACAACGACGGTTAAGTGTACTTGATCACCGTCATCGACGTGTTTAGCAAGATGGCCTGGGCGAGGACGCTTCCTTATAAGACGGGGTACGTCGTGAGAGACGCATTTTGGAATATATTCAAACAAATTGGTCGTAAACCTCTAAGTTTACAAACGGACAAGGGGACAGAGTTTACGGCACGTCTAGTCCGGAAATTTCTCAAGCAAGAAGGCGTTTATTACTAAACCACCCATAATCCGGACGTGAAGGCAAGTGTCGTGGAACGATTCAATATAACTCTGAAAGGACGCATGTGGCGCTACTTTACAAAAATAACACGTCTCGTTATGTGGACGTCCTACAAGATCTCATCGACGCTTACAACGGCGCAAAACATTACAATATCAAGATGGCACCTGCAGACGTTTCAGAAACCAACGCGCTTCAAGTCAGAGATAATCTGAATGGCAAAAGGCGTCCAAACTCGAATATTAAGCCAAAAGTCAAAGTCGGTGACACGGTGCATATTAGAAATACAAAATGATGTTTGAAAAGGGCTGTGAGAGCAATTGGAGCGAAGAGATTTTCAAAGTCAGCACTGTCATGTTGCGACAACCTGTCGGCTACAAGCTGACCTATCTTGATGACGAGGAGGTGGAGGGAACGTTTTACGAACACAAATTGCAACGCGTACGTCTTCCGGAAACATTTAAAGTTTATAAAATACTACGTGTCAAGGGTAAAGGCGCCAGAAATAAAGTGTTCGGGCAGTGGAAAGGTTACCCCGCCAAGTTTAATTCTTGGAATCCGCCAGTTACGTCATTGCCCTACCATCAAGGACCAGTTTTACGTCACTTTGCCTAGTGACAGCTCTATGGGATATTTCCCGAAAAATACCCTCACGAATTTCACCACGCATCTTCCTTACCATCTTACACTTGAGGGCAGGTGGGAAGTCGCTCTCGCTGTATTTCAATATCCGTGTTCTTTCACCACAGTACCCGAGTGTCAAAATATTGTATGGTACAACTGGGTGGACCCTAATGGTGTGGAACAAATATTCAAGGATTATATCCCTCCTGGAAACTACAGCACTATCCATGAATTGATCAAAACTCTAAACGAAGTAGAGAATTTAAAGGGGATTCCGGAGTTGTATTCAAGTATAAAAACCCCAAAATAAAAGTGGTTGTAGTCTCTTCTTCACCAAATATACAGCTTCTGACTATATCAAGTCAACTAAGTCTACAACTCAGTTTCGATCCTCTGACTAATCTTATCAAAGTCCCAAAGTCACCATACGCTGCCAACATTCTACTAGGCTTGCCCTCGCAAATGTACATCTACACAGATATCGTCGATCTTCAGCCCGTGGGTGACATCGTGGCACCACTCTTACGTATCGTAGGTATCAACAACATAAATTATCTCTACGGCATACATAAGCCAGTTAGCTATGATCCACTGCACTTCATGCCCGTGCTTAGAAGGAAAATTGAAAGCTTGGAAATCAATATAATAACAGACACTGGTGAACCCGTACCATTCGAGTTTAGAAAAGTGTGCTTGAAAAAACATTTTCGACGCTGCTCAACATGAACTGTCCCTACCAAAGATACTACGTCAACCAGGCTGGAACATGAGTATTTTTGATCTACCACGGTGTTCCCTATCAACGAGGGCATGGGATAGGAAGTTTTTTTAGTGGACATTTCAAAAGCATCGTACCGTTGCTAAGAAGCGGCGCTAAAGCCATCGGAAAACAGGCACATCATAAGTGTATTGACGTGCTCTCCGACGTTGCCAATCAACGGCGTCCTTTCAAAGAGGCCCTACGGCAACGTGTAGGTGAGGCTGGAACAAAACTGAAACGCAAGGCTGAACAGAAGATCAACACGCTGATGACCAGCTCAGGCTATAAAGGGCGTTGTAAGAAGCAACGACGTCAGTCTTCAGCCATCGCCCGACGTAAAGAGGTCAAGAACGAAGCTAAACATATTTTCAGTTAGAATCTCGTTTCTACACCCCCAGTCCTGCGAGTGTGCCAGCAGTGAACTAGATCACTTTTCCGACATACCCACACAAACCAGTCTTTAAAGCGGACAATGGCTCCAGTACAAACATGCATCCTCCCTCACCGATGATTCGTCCCACGAATTTACCGTTACCGAACAAGGCGAGCTCTATATCGTTATTTCACAGACTATGCTCTATCTCAGGGTGGCCATCTTGAAACCCGACGGTGGCACTTTCACAGAGGTGGATCATATTGACCCCGTCAACAACTGGTTGCATTCGCTATTCACACAGGTGTATATCTATTTAAACAGAAAACTAGTCTCACCACCCAGCCACACATATGCCTGTAGAGCGTACATTGATACGCTGCTCAATTACAACAGTGAAGCCAAAAGAAAACATTAGACTTGCTGTCTGTGGTTCGCAGACAGCCCCGGAACCTTTGAGGTGGTTAACGCCGGCAACAAGGAATTTGAGGCCCATCTCAGTCTCACCACAAAAAGTAAGACGGTGGATATTTTGGGGTATCTACACGGTGACGTGTTTAACTAAGAGATATACCTTTTGAATGCAATCGAACTCAGAGTTAAGTTGATCCTTTCCCGAGACGGGTTTAGTATTATGGCCGTCCCTTATCACCCTCACCTTAAGGTTCACATCGCTGAAGCTGGACTTCTAGTATGATGTGTCAAAGTAGCACCTTCTATATTGTTGGCACATTCCAAAGCATTAAACGTCATTCCCGCAAAGTATCCCATTACCCTCGTGGAAAAAATACACTCACAAATCATTCGGGTGTGCAAGGGAAATCACTGGACAACGTATTCACCGGACAGTTACCCAAACGCTGCATCGTGGGATTTGTATCAAACGCTGCGTTCAATGGAGATGCCACCAAGAACCCGTTCACCTTCCAAACCTATGGCATGAACCATTTCTCGCTGTACGTGGATGGGGAACAAGTTCCATCGAAACCGCTACAGCCCAATTTTTCAAACGGCAAATATGTCATGTCCTACCACACACTGTTTTCTGGAACAGGTTTCCATTTCATGAACGAAGGTAGCGACATCACACGGGAAGCCTTCCCTAAGGGATATCATCTCATGGCTTTCGATCTCACACCAAATCTGTCCACCCACATGACATCGCATTGGAATTTGACGAGGCATGGTTCTCTGAGCATCTAAGTGAGCTTCACCAGAGCTCTCACCGAAACCGTCAACTGTATTGTGTACGGGGAGTTTGCCAACATCATCACCATTGAAAAGGACAGAAACGTCGTGACCGATTATGGGAGTTAATAGAAATGGCTTCCCACCCCTTACATTCGTTATTTAAATCATGGACTTCATTGTCGATGTCCACCGCTTCATAGACGACAGCAATTATTTTATCGGCAAGGAACTGATTCTTTTATCTCTATGCGGTACATTACTGCAAAATTGGGTGTGAAAATCCCCACACGCTATGGAGAAACTTTCCTCCGCTGCCAGAAAGAAAGCAGACTATATCGTCTACAATCTGCACTGTTTTCCCTGGGATAGTGGTGATGTGGATTACAGTCTGCTCGAATCCCTCATCTCCCTTGCCACAACGCGTGCAGAAATCGTCTACGTCAAGGGGACAGAAAATAAAATGTTTTTATCCAAATACACGTCAACCCCTGTCGTAGATATGTACGGCCGAGGCTGTTCGTCGTTGAAAACACTTAAATTGGTCCGCACCGTGTGCATGGAACATATTTCTGTGTGGAATTTCTGTTCGTCCTCCATTATTTGGGGACTTTGAGATTGGATGATTTAAGATAGATACACACCATAAGACGTGCGTGAATATTACATGCGTCTTTCCTTAAAGGTGTATAATAAATATATATTTGTGATATCTTTGTTTTACTCGCGGTTTGTCCCTCGACTTGTCTTGTCAGCCCACCAACCTGGTACCAGGGTTGTCATCGGATGTGGTGGAGACCCAATAATTAACATGTCTGGAGGGGGTGTTAGGGGAGGGGGTGTTAGTGGAGGGGGTGTTAGTGGAGGGGGTGTTAGGGGAGAGGGTGTCAGTTTTCTTTATGAAGGAGTACTGGAGAAATTATAGACCGTTATCGATACTAAGGGAATACTAGGTGATAAGAAGGGGAAAATATAGACCGAGGGAAATACGCAGGAATGAGAAGGGAAACATATAGACCATTTTCGATATTAAGGGAAATACTCAGGAATGAGATGGGAAAAATACAGTGGTAGGGAGGGGGTAGAGGTGTAAAGGGGGTTTTTAGGGAAGGGATCTCTTAACCCCGTAACACGCAATGATTACGTGAAAAGTTTTTGGACCCGTTAGCGGAAGTGGGGTTCCCATACGCCATGTAAGCTACTTACAAGGCTAATTTTGACTGTAGGGACAATAAATAAGGTGGGGGATTTTGTGGTTGAATAGAAGAGCTTAATGGTTTAAAACCTGGAACCTTGAAATTTTTAGTAAAGGTTCATTTTTGTTCTTGAACCAGAGAGAGGACCGAATTTTGCGAAATTCAACCTATAAGAGATGAAAAAGTGGAGTCTAAAGTTTTAAAAATTCACTGACCATCCATCTTTTAATTAGTGGACATAAATCCTTGAAATTTAAAATAAATTTTTCTTTATATAATTGCGTGAGAATTTTTTTAAGGTTTCTCAAATTTCATCAACTAAAGAGGTGTAAAAGAGCAAAAAAGTGGTGGTAAATTCTAAGTCCTCCAGTCAAGATAAACTTTGATATATGAGGGGTTTATCGGGTCGCAGAATACTAATATGAAATTAATTTATGTACGGCATCCACACGATGAGTTCCGAGGTGCGTTGGAAAAAAGCGGGTGGGGTGTTTAAGACTACCAAAACTAATATAAATAAATAATTTTTAAGATGGCAGAAGATTTAAATTTTGCAGACAGCAAAAGGGACCACTCCGAATAATTATAAAAGTATGAAAATTTTTATTTAATAAGTGGGACCCTGAGAAATAGTGAGCGGGATATAAACAGACTAAAAACCCTTTATATGTGCTAAGAAAAATTAAATTTAACAGTCAGTCAGGAAGAAAACTCTAAACAACCAAATATAAGGCTTAGAAAATGAAATTTATAAATGATAGTTAGAAAAATAAGTTTTAACATTTCCAAAACCAATAGAAACAACAAATTCCCAGTGTGGTAAAAGATTGAAATTTGCAGGTAAAGTGAAGGTATCATGCCAAATAAATATAAGTCTGTAATGTTTCAATTTTAAATGAGACCCCGGGAAATAGGGGGAAGGGGGAGGGATTTATAAAAATAAAAATAACTTGTAGTTGTGATATAATTTTTAAATTTGGCAAGTAGGTAGAGGGGCCTTTCATAATAACTGTATATATATAAATATTTGAAGTTTCTAAGTGGGATTTGAAGAAATGACGGGGAGGGGGCGGGCTCAACATTTACAAAACTAATACATTCAACAACTTCTCTGTGTGGTGGAGAACTTAAATTCGTAAACTCTAAATTAACATACAAATCTGAAAATTTTAAAATTAATCCTTGAGAAATGGGAAGGGGGAAGCTACAGCTATAAATAACTTTTGAAATGATGTTAAAACTTAAAATTTGAAAGACAGGTGGAGATGAATCTTCAGATAACCAAATGAATATTAGAATTTAAAATTTCTCAGAATGGGTTGGAAAAAGTGGGTCGGGTGTTTCAAAACCTACAAAAATTTTAGAAAACACTTCTTTTTAGTGTGGTATAAAACCAAAATTCTGCATTTGTCAAATATTCTATCCAAATAACGATTAAAGTCTAAAAATTTAAAAGTTTAAATTGGGTAGTTTTTGAAACAAATAAGTATGGTAGAAAATATAAATATGGCAGTTTTATAGAAGTACGGATTCAGATAGCCCAATTAGTCTTAAATTTGAGAATTTAAATTGGGATTTAGAGAAATGGGGAGGGGGAGGCTAAAATTTTCAAAACCAGTGGATAAACAACTTCTCTCTGTGGTATAAAACTGTAATTCGTCAAGTTAACTAGAAAATCTGGAAATTTCAAATTTCAAAATGAGACTATATTAGATAGGGATGGGGGGGGGGGACAAGGTGTACAAGTAAGAGGTAGAAAATTTAAATTTGTCATGAATGTAGAGGGATAACTTCAAATAACCACAAATACATTTTAAATATTAGTTACTTCTTAGGAGGCTGGTGACATAGGAGGTCTCAAATTTAGACGATTGACTTTAATCAGGCGGGTATAAGGACCAACCTCTGAATTCTTAAATTTCAAAATGAAGTAGCCTAAAATAGGGAGGGATGGTCCCCTCAAAATGTTTCATAAGCCATATAAATACAATTTTTGTAGTAGTAGAAATATGAAATATTGCCACGTAATTTAATATACCTTCCCGAATAACCAAATTACGTCTAAATAAATGTAATTTCAAAATCGAAGCCCAGGAAATGGAAGCACTTAAAATGTATACAATCAATATAGAAAACTATTTTCGATGTGGCTAGGTTATAATTTGGCAATCACGTACAATATCATATAAGATAACTAAATAAGTCTTAAAATGTTAAATTGGAATTGTGGGAACTAAGGAGAGTTAGGGGTTCGGAGGTGAGAGTAAATTGCAATTTTTACAAAACAAAATTTAATTTTATGACTGAAAGGAAATTTAAATTCGCCAAGTTGGTAAAAGGACAACCCCACATAACCATAAAAGTGGAAAAGTTTGGAATTCGAAAAGTTACTGCTGGGAAATGGGAAGGGCTCCTAAAATTTCCTAAACTAATTTTTTTTTAAAGTCGATTTGGTGGAACACTATCTTAAAAGTAAATGAATACACAAATTAAGACTATCGACTATCTTAAATTGGATACATTAGAATTGCAAATACTTAGCTAAAATTGAAAGATAAATTAGCCTAGTTTATTTAATTATTAATATTTCATAATATATTCATGAGGCTTTGTTTACTTGTCTAACTTAAGATTAAGTTTAAAATATTTTAAAAGACTCCTAATAATATGTTATTTGATTTGGATTTGAAACATTTAAAAATAAAATTATTCATTTCGGATTCGATTCAAAATTTTATTTTTGGTATGATGTTCGATTCGGATTCGATTAAATAAAAAATTAAGCAGGATATTCGATTCGAGCTGGTTTGCCAAGATTCGGATTCGACTCAAAATGAAAAATCAGGGATTTGCACGGGCTTCATATTTAATATGTTTCTGTAACATAGTCCATTATTTAATGTATGCTCTCTTTTGAAACATGTTTCTTGGAACATGTTTGGGTAAAGTTTGTGTTGTCAATGGAGTGCAACGGCCACCCTGTGATTGCACTCAGTTTGTGCACTCAAATTGTAGACTAGATCATATTTTCCTTCTAAGATGTTTTATCTATTAATTGCAATAACTGAGTTGTGATTGCCGTGGTTAGCTTAGGATTGTACACGAAGGAACCATCAAAATTATGACAGTTGGGTGTTCACCAATAAAGCAAGAATGCTGTAGCTAAATACATCAAAGCTTTATCTAGTACATTATGAAATCAAAGTGACCAGATTATTATGAAATATATCGAGTTCTAAATCTGTTTGACACATATTTTATCTTATTTCTGTATAATTATTGTATTGGTGTTTTGATTATAGCAACCATAATGTTAGTTTCAAGCATGTCTAAACTACATAACCAGACAGAACATTTTGCTTTATATTTTAGTTGATAATTTTTATACAAAACACTTAATGAATATAGCTGTGATTAAAAGCATATTTGGGAATAGTTTTCATATACTTTGTATTATCAACAATTTTACTCACTTTACTAAACTCTATTTTATTGTGATATAAATATTTATTTTTTAAGAAAATCTGCAAATATTAATTGTATGCAAATATTGTTATATTATAGTAAAATAATCTTAAACTGAAAGAGTTTTCAGTGCAATTTAAAATGATATATTTATTTCTATTCCCCTTTATTAAAATTATAAGATATTTAATTGTATATGCAAATACAAGAGAATGTTGGAAGAGTGTAACTGGACAAAATATATGATGTTTTTGTTGTGCTATACTAAACGTGCGTTTAGGTAAATAAGCTTTAGTTCCAAACTTTATTTTACTATAAACTGATTTAAGATCGATGTGTTAACTCTCATTGCACATTAGTATAAAATAATATTGAATATAATCATTCTAGTGTTTGGAATAAAAAGGTATTACCGATACCAAATATATATTCAGGAAACTCTTTTCTTTGTATTTTCTATGCATTTAACTGTTTTTTTAGTTAATAAAGTAGCATACCACTTGTATATTTTGCTTGTATTAATTTTACAACAAAATGTAAATATAAATGTAACCTTTTCAACATAAGTATTTAATTTTAATTATATTTTGTGCACCGTGTATTACTTTCATTTACAGCTATTCGCGTATTTACTCCAATGGATAAGGAATGAAGAAGGTAATATTTTTGTAACATGTACCCGTATTTGCTTTAAAGAAGAATTATAAGCATATTAGGAAAAAACACTCAGTACAACTGATTGGGATTCGAACACCGATGTTCCAGTTAATTGCAGTCAAGTTTAATGAAAACGTGTATCCTACAGAATTGTGACCAAAGAAGCTGCTCACAAAATATTTAATAATTCATTTACAAGTGCATTTCCAAGACTCGTGTCACTTACCTTTAAATTGTAGAAGCACTGGCATTGTATGTTTGGGTCTAACACTCAATTGTTTGAAAAGTTTTGGTCAATGAAAGGGGGTGAGGTGGGATAAGGGATGACCGCTACCTGGACTATTGCCCTCGGAGAGACGGGCAGTAACTCTTAGCTATCAGCTGATCTTTTTCAAGAGGAATATTTTGAAAGAGAGTTTTTACAAGGAATCCTCACTTAGAAGCACTGTTATCACTGGATATTTAAAAAAAACTGGTCTCCGCACACTGGCTAAACTCTTTTTAAATTCACTATGGGGAAAGTTTGGTCATAGACCCGATTTACCACAAGTAGCCGTTGTTAACGACTATCAGGGCATCCACAAGTACCTGATGGATCCGTACATCACCGTGGACAGCGTCATTGATGTAAATGATGAGGTTATTTTCCTCAATTACAAGGATGCGCGTGACGCGTTGTGCCCTAGCACGAGTGTGGCGGTGGCATGCTACACGACTGCTATGGCTAGGTTGCACTTATACATACGGTGACCATACGTACTGTTTTTTGGGGTTATGTCCTGCTGTCCTACAGAGCATGCGATAGTATAGCAAAAGGTACTGTTTTTTAAACCAAGTATTTCCAAAAATACTTAGTTTTGAAGTAAGAGAAAATAATATTCTGAATTGAACAGCGCCAGCCCAAGGAACATCATCCTTGAGCTGTTGTCAAACACTCAACACATGTGCTGCGCTCTCTCGAACATATTGTGTAGCAATTATTGCTACAAGGCATCAAAAAAACGGGATAGTCAACAAGAACAGCGCTTACCCAATTTCACCGGCCGGACGAGCATGCGGAAAAGGACGTCCACACACGATATCAACAGTAAAACAACTAAGCGCTGTGATCCTAGTGCAGCATTTCGCCGCTACGCGCCACCACTAGCCTCAGGAACAACGTGGACGCCGAGAACAGCGTAGAATAGCCGTGGCCTTGATAGAATGTTCTCAACGCATCTAATCCAGCGCACCCCCCCTTTTCATGTGTGTTAATTCTGTGATCCCCACCTTGGTGTAATTCCTTCTCGAGTGTTCGATAGTTGCGCCATATAAGAGACTGTTCACCAAGATAGCAGCCACTCTTGGATTAGGCTCGGACATTGACGAAGCTTAGGCTTCAAATACAGACTCATATAATGTAAGGAGAAATTCTTGTTCGGCTTTAATTTAAATATTATTGTAATTTTCTAAATTCTCTTTTTGGCTCTACGTATATTTATTGTTATTTACCGTCTTAGATGAACATTCATTCCTTTTTACTAAATATTAAAATAACTTCGCTTATGTTACGACAAGTAGGACTTTACTTAAAATACAAAGTAATGTGGGGAAAGTTTTAATGCGAGTTTTTTTTTAATGTTAGTCAAATCTTGTTTATCAACGGGGATTCAGTTGTTTAACCTTAAGAGTATGTTTTCAAAACGTGTTGTCTTAATATCCATATTAAGAAGTTTATAATATTAGGCCTTCATTATTTAGTTGTTGGAATGCGGGACGTTAATAATTATTCTTGTATAGTTAACATTATGTATTTAACTTTGGAATTATTTTGCACAGTTATTGAACGTGGCAGAGATTAATAATATGTTTCTTTATGATAAAGTTAGGAATAAACCTTAAAGTTTAATGAAAGAATATCTAAGTTTATTTTGACTTTCTAAATATTGGAGGATTCCGTAATTTGTGTAGACGCCACGCGTAGGTTGATCTTTAATGGGGCGATTACGGAACTATTATACTGTTGTTACAATTTTGACTTGCACTAAGATAATTCGTTGCTAAAATTCTCATTTACGTTTGTTATATTGGAATACGCCATGTTTATAATGCTAGACATTAAAATTTAATACACGTATTTTTGAAAGTCTTGTTAAAAACAATAATAATAGATTGTTATTATTCTGCTTTTACAGATATTGTATAAATAAGAAATATGAATATGCTTAGATGTTTTGCAGAAGCGATATGTTCTTTAATAAAAGGTTAAATGAAATAAAAGCAAAGTTTCGTTAAGACTTGAATTTTTTCACTAATATAATTATGCCATCTATCCTTAGGTTTTAGAATATATATATAATTTTGTTGCCCTTTTTAACTTAGCCTTCGTCCTCGTCGCATTTAAACTAAATTGGTCACTGAAGGAGAACAGTGGGATTACCCTCCTTCTAGGAGATGGGTTGTGTACTGTAATATGTTTCACAACAAAAAAAAAACATAATATCGTTACACTTCGCACTTCTATTTTTCTAAATTTTTGGTAACATTAATTTTGTTTTATTTTGTATTGAATCCCTCTAATTCTAGAGCTTGGAATAATTGGAACTTCTTTATTAGCTCTGTGTGATAATACCATCTAACCTACCGTTTTTCATGTCTTACCCGTACCCTTTTTTCGGTCTTCATTTGTTTTCTTTGTCTTCAGCTGTCTCTACAAGTCTGTGAGTGAGTGTTGTGGTTGTTCTATTAGTTTTTAAATAATAATAATAAAACCTAGTATACCAAAAAGTTGTGAGATGGGGCAGCCACGCAGAAAATGTTCATTTAATTCTTCTTTACAAACAGAATACCCTTTCATCAAACTAAAATACAGTGATAACCCTCACATTGTTATTTGTGAGCTGTGAAGATATGAAGTTGACCCAAGCAAAAGTGGTCGCACAAGCATTGGGAGGCATTTGAAGCAACGAAAACACTAGCAGTAAATGTAGCCACATCAAGTAGTACGGTAGGCAAGTTCTTTAAAAAAACGTATTAACTTCTGAAAACTTACTTTTTGGCTGCCAAAGAGGGTACTTTTGCATATCATACAATTAAACATATGCAGAGTTTTCGTTCCCTTGACTGTACGTCGAAGCTGTAGCAGGTATGTTTGAACCAAAGTTCTCCTCAGCCCTTACTAAAACGGAAGCAATTGTAAAAAACGTTTAAGCGAAGGAAGTCCAGGAGAGATAGAATATAGATTAAGGAACAGCACATTATTTCAGCGTTATGATTGCTTCTTCCAATCACCATAACATTAAGATAGTGCCATTGATTGTTCGATACTTTGACTGTACCCAGGGAGTAAAAGTCAAGCTTCTGGAACTGAAAGGCCTTCCTGGGGAAACATCTGAGCAGCTACACAGCTACGTTTACTCTACCTTGTTTTCATTAAATTTAGTGTAAAAGTGTGTAGGTCTTTCTGCAGACAATACCAACACTAATTTTGGAGGCCCTAATTGAAGGGGGGAAACAAACCTGTTCAAGAATTTCAACAACTGCATTCAGAATACAACAGATTTGTTACCGACTGACATCGAAGTAGTAGTTGTCAAGATTTGCAAACATTTTTATATCCACACTGTTCGTGTAAGTACATTAAAAACTTTTTGTGAGTCTGTCGAAATGGAGTACAAGAAGATGCTGTATTTTTCAAAGACTCGATTCCTCTGTTTGATGCCAGCTGTGTAGCGTATTCTCTTAATGTATGAACCTTTGAAGGAGTATTTCCTAACTTATCCTTCTTGCCCACTTGTTTGAAAACCTTGTGGGTGAAGCATGGTTGTGGTTGGTTCTCAATGTCAGCTTTCTATTTCACGAGGCAATTTTAAATACTGAAGGTGATAGTAAGTGTGCAGCTGATGCCGCACTAGAATATTTTGAGCTGCTTGAGAAATTTGAAAGCAAGGAAAATTCTGTATTCTTGCCAGTGAAAGTAAGAAGCTGTCTTAGCAGCATTGAAACAGTCAGCGAGGTGAATTATAAAAGGGATTTTTCTACAGAAGCTAAGGCATTCTACTCGAGTTGCATTGCATACTTGGAAAAATGGACTGTTAATCTGCAACAGTTAAAACTTTTTGAATGGGTCAGATTACAAGAGCATGTTACGTGAGAGAAGGTAATGGCTTCGTATGAGGCTTTAAAAGATACCATTGGCTCTACTGTAGATGAAGATTGTCTTTTGGACGAAATTACAGCGTTAAAAAATTTCTAGATGGGGACAAAACTCCTGAGTGGAATGAGAGTAAAATTCCTACTCAAACCCGGTGGTTGGAAGTGTATACTTTTATAAACAACAAGCTTCAACCTGTTAATAACCTGCAGTTGCTCTGTGAGTTTATACTTTGCCTGTCTGCCACGAGTTCTTCAGTTGAGAGACTTTTTTCAATAATAAATAACTACTGGGAGAGTGAAAAAACCCAATTGAGTATTGGGACATTAAAGGCTGTGATGCAGGTTCACACCAAATTTGACGAAACCTGTATGGAAATGTTCCGGTACCTGACATCTATAGAAAAGCTTTGTAATGTATTGATTTGGATTAATCTAAATTATGTAAAAAAGTTGCAACTGAATTGCCACTAAATACTGCTAAACTAAGTAAATTAGAAAACTGAACATTTCAATTTCACAATAGTTTTTTTAGTAGACATTAGAAGCATTAAAATATACAAGTTTTACAATTAGGCAGAAAATGATAGAATTTTAAATCTCTTCTCAAGACAAATATCCTTGAGGGATTACTTGATTACTTGATTACTTGCGGTGACCTGGGCAACACAGTGACCAGTCAAGAGGCTGTAGAATCTCTAAAAGGAGAGTAATTTGAGAATTAGTTAAAGCAAAATATAGAACAAATTTATAGTATAACATTTACACAGTCTCACTTGACAAGGTTGAGTGTTACTAAATT
>CABFOW010004750.1:0-16682 GCA_902141385.1 Timema californicum | reverse complement strand
AAGGTCCTCTACGTCACCAACCGGCAACAAGGTCCTCTACGTCACCAACCAGCAACAAGGTCCTCTACGTCACCAACCAGCAATAAGGTCCTCTTCGTCACTAATTGGCAACAAGGTCCTCTACGTCACTAACCGGAAACAAGGTCCTCTACGTCACCAACCAGCAACAAGGTCCTCTACGTCACCAACCAGCAACAAGGCCCTCTACGTCACTAACTGGCAACAAGGTCCTATACGTCACTAACTGGCAACAAGGTCCTCTACGTCACTAACTGGAAACAAGGTCAACCACGTCACTAACTGGCAACAAGGTCCTCTACGTCACTAACAGGCAACAAGGTCCTCTACGTCACCAACCGGCAACAAGGTCCTCTACGTCACCAACCGGCAACAAGGTCCTCTACGTCACCAACCAGCAACAAGGTCCTCTACGTCACCAACAAGCAACAAGGTCCTCTACGTCACTAACTGGAAACAAAGTCCTCTACGTCACTAACTGGCAACAAGGTCCTCTACGTCACTAACTGGAAACAAAGTCCTCTACGTCACTAACTGGCAACAAGGTCCTCTTCGCCACTAACTGGCAGCAAGCTCTTCTATGTCTCCAACTGGCAACAAGGTCCTCTACGTCATCAACCGACAACAAGGTCCTCTACGTCACCAACTGTTAGCACAGCTTCTATTCAGTGGCCAGATTTGTTTTCAGCATCTAAGGCCACTTAGAACGTTCTCTTGCTTTAATAATTAATTTGAATTAAACAGCAAAAGCAAACTTCAAAACTATACATACAACCAAATGGCTATTATTTTAACTAAAATCCGACCATTTTAAATGCACATTATAAAAGTGAATTATCGTATAAAATACAGTTAATAAAACCACGTGCGTGAGTCCACAAGTTGAAGAGAACAAAATGTTTTATATTTGAGTATTTAGGCGTGTCTATGCTACCTTTAACAGTTTACTACAAATTTTATTAATGCAGTGTCTCTTAGAATATTAATTCGGCTAATTAGTATTCCGTGTGTTCTTTTGTGAATATTAGCTCGGTATGTGAGCGTGTTATTCTTGGAAAATAAACTGTTTTTAGTGATAATTATTAATTTATCTACTATAACATTAAAGCGTGTGATAAACAAATAGCGATTGCTTCTCAGTGATCAATACACATTATTCGAACATTTAATTCTGTGTATCAAGACTATAAAACATATCCTTTAACTCCAAGATTGAGTTGTGTTTCCTTCTAGGCTAGATCTCGAGTCTTATGGTTTTTATAGTATTCCAAAAATCAACTATTGCGAGAAACTTATTAAGGAAGATTGGGACCGGGAGATGAAAATGATTGCAAGGGAGACCCGCCCCACCTATCATCATTAACCTGGCTGAAGACGACGAATATGACGTAGAAGAAGTTCTTGGAAAACACTTAAAAGGTACAAGCAGTTCATAATTAATATCACTTATTTGTTGTAAGTGTTAAAAAGGTTTAAAACAGTGTTTTTTTCTTTGTGTAATACTACACATTCAGAGTTTTCACATTTATAATGTTATTAGTAATACTATTAACAAATTATTATTTATACAATTTAAAAAAATATATTATTAATTAATAATAAAAAACTAATATGGGACTAAATGCTAAAAAAAAATTAAAATGTTTACTATTGTATAAAAAATTAATAATTAATACTAGGCCTAACATTAACATAATTATCGATGTCAACAAAAATAAATAAAATGGTCATATGCATTTCTTATACATACCTAAATGTTGACTGTCGGAAGTGACAGCTGTTAATCACATGTTTTTGCAGATCATATGGTTCGGCATATGGATGTATAATTTGGTCTGGTACCTTTTCAAAGATGTCAGCTCTCAACTGTGAGCTGTCAGTCAGTACCAAAGAAGCCATGGGGCTACTTAAGTTTGCTGTAGGAGTCTCATATTTAGGCGACTGGCGCTGCTATCATAGTTTTCTAAATACCCACTGGGTTCATTGATTCTATTTTGAAACGTCTTAGTCGCTTTCATATAAATAATATAGCATAATATATTTGATAGAGATTAAATCAATCACGTGAGCTTGATATCAAACCCGGTAAATGGTTGGAAACCACTGAACTAAACTCGCATTTCACCCACAGGTTAGTGTTCGAATTATACAAGTGAATTGGGAGTTTTCCTCTTCATACTCATCAAAATGTTAGTGATGGATGTTATCATTCATCAATATCTTTTATGGCCAGGAGATTTTAAAAAGTGACTTGATCATTGTTGTAGATGTTAGTTCTAGACAATTATCCATGGTCAAACTATTATTTAAGCTAAGAATGAAAAATAAGCCCTATAAACCTAGCCTAACACAGATCAAAACAGCCAAAAATAATTTTGATTTCGACGTTTGTGTCTGTGTCTGTGTCTGAAATATTCGAGCTGTCATCTATTTTACAATGCGTGAGAGAGAGAACCCTTCGGATATTTCTTTCTCTCTCCACACTTAATAAAACATTGTGATATACTTTACTATTTTATACGAATTTTTAATATATATCAAGCTATATTATATTAATTGTGATGAATGGTTACTAAAATACCTAAATATCATAAATATGTATACAATACTATTATAAACATAGGGACCAAACAATAAATACCAATAGGACGTTTCGCTATTAAATTGCAGCTTATAGACACTTACGTCTATTTCTTTCTCATTGGTTTCCCCGTTAAGATTCGGATGGACACCTACTATATAAGAACGATAAAGTTGTACAGCCTATTTCTCAGAAACTATACATAGTAACGTCATGCGTTCTTTTTATTATATTAAACTTGTAAGTTTAAAAAGAGCTATAATAATGAAAAAGTTACAAAATATATACTTTTTTTAAATAAGACGTAATTTCAATCAAATTAAAATTAAATAAAACATTAAATACAAAATATAGTTTTGAAGCTATCATATTAATATAGAGAATAAGATAATGTTCTATCATACACGACGAATATTTATAATACAATAATTTTTACAAAATTTGATATTTTAAAATTAAATCATGTATAAGCTGTTGAAAAAGTTCTATTGTTTTCTCATAGATGGCTCTGTCATCGAAAGCACCTCTCCTTATCCTCCCCAACCCCTTTTTGGCATTATCTATCTTTCCATCTTTTTTGTGAGCCCAGCTACCCCCCACTTATATCGTGTTCAGGTAAAACCCTTGACACTAATTGTCTGTCTCCTCCAAACCTGAGCTATTGAAAATGTTTTCGGTGATGGGTTTGTATGATCTATGTTAAAAGATTGATTATGTTTACTTTATCAATATTTTGCATAAACAGTGTTTTTTTGATTAGATGAAAACTAATTGTATAACATTGGTTTTGTAAGAAGAGAGAGATGAAAAGGATTTCTCTAAATATTTTCATTCATGTTTTATAGACGAACAAGACCTTTTCCTACTTATAGCAGAATTAATTTTGAAGATATTAAGATTCAGTGGCGCATCCAGGAGTTTACTTAGGGGAGGGTGGGCATGTGTGTCGTAGCTATTATTTCTCTCCCCTGAAAATATTCATCAAATTATTTATTTTAAGACATCTTTATTTAGAAAAATTACACACACACACACTCACACATGTATATACAGGTTGTTTAAAAAGGAGTTAAGAAATTATGGATCTTGTTGTACAGATAGACCACGAGTAGAATGCTTTTAATGATGTTACAAGACCTCTAGTTGTGTCGATACGTAAGTAAACTATAATAATAATAATAATAATAAAATAAAAGTGTATTATAAATTATAGGTTCCAACCTACTCACATAAAGGTAAAGCCAATTTTTGTATTTTAGTAATAAAAATAAAAGGTATGTTGCACCACACAGACTTTCTCTCGCTTTATCTTTAAATAGACATTTACTAAATACTCGCTAAGATTTGTGAATATAAATAATATACACTGTTACATACTCTATACAGGGGTGGTTTAAGGGCCGTGCGAACCGAGCGGCTTGACTGGGGCGCCAGCTTGAGGGGGCACCAAACAGAGCTAGACATGACCTAACTTAGCTTGGGCGTGATATGAAAATAATCCCCAAACATATAACTTTTCCTATTAAAAAAATATATATATATTTGTAGACCATAAAGAGTAGCGAATTTCAGTGGGGGCGGTGGAAAGGTGCCATCATTCATCCGGAAAACGCTATAAATACATTAATCCTCTCGGATTCCATATTAAACGGATTACTTAAAGAATAATCTACATTTTTCAACAAAGTTAATTTAACCTTAGTTTAATATTATTTGTTTTATTAGTAACATTGATTTTTTTTGGTAGGCCTGATTTATTTTGTTGTAAAGAGGGCATTTACCACTCCTAGCGGACAATTAAGAATTAATTTATTTTAGACAGTTTGTTAAAATTCAATATTCCTTTTCATATCTCTGGTAATAACTATTTGTAAGCTCTCCCTATTTTTAACATCCTTTAAATTTATAACATTTATAAAACCCTCAATCTGAACACAAACCTACCTGGAGGATTAATTACAATCTCATATTTGAAGAGAAGAGGAATCCAGCAAGTTGCAGACGACAACCTGGGCCAGTCCTCTCTGCGCTTGCGCGGACAGAGAAGAGAGGAATCCAACAAGTTGCAGACGACAACCTGGGCCAGTCCTCTCTGCGCTTGCGCGGACTAGAGAAGAGAGGAATCCAGCAAGTTGCAGACGACAACCTGGGCCAGTCCTCTCTGCGCTTGCGCGGACAGAGAAGAGAGGAAGCCGGCGCGCATCCCCGGCACGCCGATGTCGTCATGTATTTTACCACCCCGCATGCCCCTCTCCTAACCCAAGCGACAAAATCCTTTCGTACGGGGGGAGTGAGCATAATGGCTATATGATTTGGGTCGATGTCCCCCACCCGACTTTTAAATTGAATGTTTCATATTGAATGCTGACTCTTCGGCCCTAAGTGTCATTCTGTATTCTCAACTTCAGCAAACCCATTTTATTTCTGTCATCTTTCCTGATTATTTGACTTTTCTTACAAATTTTCCTTATATCACTCACCTGTTATTTTTACCTTATGCTAGTGGAGGGGCCTTGTCAAAGCCCGCGAAAAAGATACCGGGAAGTGGAAAAGGCGCGAGAAGTTGCTAAGGAAGATGGTGGTTTGGATTTGTGCTCCGGAACAAAAATCAGTTTTAAGCGGAAATGTTCCATCCTGGATGGCTACCCCGTGATTTACGGAGTTTACCATAAACCAGGACCACCGAGTACCCCAAGATTCTTCCCGCTACATTACAACTCGTGAATACCTCTATTTGGACTGGACCAGTGGTCACGAGTTCTGGACCGTGCAAGGCCACAGTTTTTTCTTTTACTTCACTCAATTTTGTTTGCCTGATTATACAAATTTTGTTTGTTTTTATGTCCAATATAGCTTATATGAGTTAGCGTTATAACATACCATTAGGTCTGGTAGGTAGGGCAACAAGTTATATTTTTCTTAATTAAAGGATTAGATATTAACTCGAAAGATTGTAAAAGCCTTAAATACTGCCCCTCGTTTAGTACGCCAATTGTAAAACATGTAATTTAAACAATAAATATTGGACTAGATGTTGAGATAAATCTGCCCAAGAAATGAGAACAACTGTGTTTTGCTGTCACAACGACAATTTTATTTGCCCTTAAGTTGTTTTGTAAATAAAATAAACCACCACTTAATGTTGTAAAACACTTCCATCTCGTCTGCCGTAGAAGAGTAGAATGCCCCCGTCGACCAAGCTAGCGTCCTCTCGAGTCGAGCCGTGTGAACCCCGTAATTCACACCCTCGAACCCAGACCACTCCTTGCTTTCTTTCCATCGACCAATAGGGTTAGTTTTTAAATTAGCACGCATTTAAGAAAACAGACGCGCTTCTCTGCACCTGCTATTATTTTACTGCGCATTACAACACGGAAGTAAAAACCTTGTTTCTGACACGTGCAGTTAAAATAAAAGAAAAAGAAACATGGCCGTAGTATAGAAAAGATGACTTTACTTTATATTAACTGAAAAGAAGAAATATTAATATATTTACTTTAAAATATGATAGCGAATATTAAAGACAGGAAAAATCGATATCATTACAAGATGTTATCTCCGAGATTTACTTTGTAATTATTTTTTATATGTACATATACTTATGCTTTCTCACGGCATATCCATTGACCAAAAACCCCTTTCCCCTTACGTATTGGCCGAGGAGATCCTGTGGATCACCTTACTAGACACTAACCTGGACGGGCCGTGGAGATCCGCAGCATCTGGTCAGTGAGTGTAGAAAGGGGAGGAATCTTCCAAAGTACAGCCTTATAAAAATAGTTCCTTGCCCAGTTCAATCCCCCACAGGACACCCCGAAGTTTTTTTTTATTAGAGTCCCAATGCTTGGTTTATTTCATTGGTGAAACTATTATTATTACAATTTCATGCCCAATATCAATCAGTAGTGACGAAAATAAAAGTTTTACAAATATAGCTCACACCACAAAAAGTATACTTGGAATAGTTATATTTTAAAAATTATAGTTTTAGAATATGTATTTGAGAGTATATCTTACACCTTAATAGGAACAAACCAGGACAGATGGACAGATTATTATAAACAAATGAGAGATTAAATAAAACTAATAGTCACATGCAAATAACGGCTATGTTTAAAAACTCATTAACCTAAGACTTTAGACATATAGCTGCATTCGGTAGAATAAAGAGATACTATCAAATACACATCTCTTAGAAAGTGCCAGTTTAAAATAATATACAGCATATAATAAAAATTAAATTAAAATTTTCTAAATTACATATTAGAACACATAGTATTATAATCAGGCAGCTAATGCCCTATAGTCGGTTAAATCAACATTTTGAATCAAACTTGGTTTTAGGACTAGAATAAGCAAATGTTAGTCAATGCACAAATATTTTATAAATGGAATTTAAAAATGGTAGCCTTGAAACCAATCATAAATAAACATCTAGCATAAAATAAAATAATTGAATCAGTTAGATAATGTTCTTTCTTAGTCGCTTAGATCAAAATTTGGAATGAAACTTGGTTTGGAAATAGAAAAGAAAAGGTTATTTGATACACACATATTTTCTATAAGGAACTTAAAAATTGTATCTTTCAGAACAGTTACAAATTTAACCCTGGCGAATACACATTAAATTTTAAATTAAATCGCACTCTTTTTAAGCTATATAACAGAAAGGCTTAATACAAACAGAAGAGAATTTAAATACCTGATGTGGATGTTATTGAATGTTCCATCGTCTTGAATAGTCAGTCGTTCCGTAGCTAATTTTCACGTGAAGAAGAAGACAGGGCTGCTTTAAAACCACCCCAATATATATAACTAACTATCACGACCACCTGGCCCACTTTGACATTGAACTTGACCTTGACGTGAAGAGAGTGTGTATTGATATGATTACGCAATGTTGTAATTGCTCTCTGATTGGCTGTTGGTTTTCCCCCTCCTCCTGACCCCTCCCCCTCCTCCTGACCTCTTTTCCAGACATGTTGGTTCTTGTTCCAAACATGTTGGTACTTGTAATTTATTGCTTATCTATGTATACTCATAGCTTTTTTATGTATGAATATTTCTTTTTCATTTGAAATTAAAGGGTTTTTTATTCATAGATTAGAAAGTTGGAGTTTTTTATTGGCATGTGGTCCACAGCGCTGAGTGGCATAGAGTGTGACGGCTGAACAACTGACCGGGTGTAGAGCGCTCCTCATTCAGCTTCTCTAGTGAACGTTGGGACAATCTTCTCTGGCCGGTCGTCATGGGTTTTTTCCTGGTGACTCATACGTGGCGCCAGTTTGGCGGGTCGACAAGACAAGTTGGGACAAGAATAAATCGTAAACTTGAATTATGTCACAATGGGTTTTCCCAAAGGACAGGCGCTAGTTTGGCGGCTTGACAAAACGAGCCAAGACAAGAATATATTGTGACCTTGAAACTGTGAGCTAGGTCATTGACCCTGTTCATGTTTGGTGACGGCTCGACAAGTCAAGAATCGTATTTACGTGTAAGGGGGGGCAGAAAGGTTTTGCGTGAATATAACATGATATTACAAGACATATATTTAGTTAACATTAAGGACATTATACATAATATTTATTATGCATTTTCACAGGAATGCCGCATATATTCGTCCATACGTTGTTCTACAGTGTCTCTTAGATGCATTGGTAAAATATTTTAAGTTAACAATCCAGCATGTAATAGTCCAAACCGACGACTTGACGTGTATAGTAGGTAGCACTGATAAGATACAGGTTTCTTATGTGTGTTTCCACCGTAGGCTGTTCGAGATCGACGACATCCATTGATTATGAATAGCGTGTCACATACATCCACGACTAGTGTGTCGATCAAATCGTTGTGATAACGTGAGGAGTCTGTCAACCACATGACCCGTCGGTCGCAGGTGACGTCGATGAGGTCCCACACATCACAAAGACGCGCCCAGCTAGGTGCTAGATAGGTGACCCGTTTGAGTCGGGCGTCTTGTTCCTCGCTGATGAAGACCATACGGTCACCACACTTGCGTCTCAGAGAGATTTCATGATTAATCAGACTAATCTTCTGAGGAGGTCGCGTGACGCTGAAAAACTTTGATATTACCAACTTGTAGCTGCCCAGTTCTTGCCACTCTGTACGGTTATACACCTCACAATTACCTCCGTATTTTTCTAGTTGGACATGGGCGTAAAGTTGTTCTTGATGCTCATTCCGACGATGACTCACTTGGCGTCGACATCGTCCAACGGGAATAAAGTGTTGAAAATACTGGTGATGGCGAGCGGCTTCACCGGCTTTGCTTTGCGGGCGCAAACGTCTTGACCATCCATGATGTCTGTTCGTTTCGACGACTGTCGCTGTTATGGTCGGCACGCCACCGGGACGCACCTTTTATAGCCGCACGCTGTTTGGCACTAGTTTATTGAGGGGTGGAAGGACCCTACAGTCTTGAAAAATGTGTTGTAATAGCTCACTACCTTAACGTCGTTGCCTGTCTGTTTTGTGGGCGAGAATAGGCTTAGGAAAGTTTTCATCGGAATGTTCTTGGCGCGATAGAGAAGGTACATGAGACAGTATTGGCCGCAAACGTCTGAGGTGATGTTTTGATGATGTAGTGTGCTATAGGACATGCGGGAGGTGTTTTTGCGTATAAATGCCAGATGTGACTTTATACGGGGCGGAAAACCATAACTGTCCAAATATTCTCCCACGCCGTTCTTGTCGATAAAGATGGAGACACAATGCGTCGAAGGCTTTGTGTGTGGATCAGTGTTGATGACTATAGCGGCAGGTCGAGCTATTCTTGTGGGTAGTTGATCAGCAGGGGGAAAACCCTACCATACAGAACGGAACCATGGGTTTGTTTTCAGCGCACGTCTTATTGTGTGCGTGTCCATCTTCAATCATCCAATTTCGAAGTCCCCAAACGATGGAGGCCAAACAGAAATTCCAAACAGAATTATGTGCCATTCACATGGTACGGCCCAATTTAAGTGTTTTCAAAGACGAGCAGCTTCTGTCGTACAGATATACGATGGGTGTAGACGTGTATTTGACTAGAAACGTTTTCTTTTATGCCCCCTTGAAGAAGACGGTTTTTGCACGCATTGTGGCACGGGAAATGAGGGATTAGAGCAGGCTGTAATCCACATCACCGCTATCCCAGGGAGTACCATGCAGATTGTTGACTATATAGTCGGCTTTCTTCCTGGCATCGGCGGAAAGTTCCTCGATAGCGTATGAGGGTTTTAACACCCAATGTTGAAGTAATGTACCGCATACAGATAAAACACTCAAATCCTTGACGATAAACTTTTGCCGTATAATATGAAGCTCTGGAAATCCACAATGACGTCCATGGCTTAGATGATGGGAGTAAGGGGCGGGAAGCCATTTATATTAACTCCCATAATCAGTCTCGAAGTTTATGTTCTTTCCAATGTTGATGATGTTGGCAAACTCCTCGTACACGATACAGTTGACAGTTTTGGTGAGAGCTCTGGTGAAGCTCACTTAGATGCTCAGAGAGCCATGCCTCGTCAAATTCCAATGCGATATCATGTGGGTGAACAGATTAGTTGTGAGATCGAAAGCCATGAGATAATATCCCTTAGGGAAAGCTTCCCGTGTGATGTCACTACCTTCGTTCATGAAATGGATACCCGTTCCAGAAAACAATGTATGGTCGGACATGACATATTTGCCCTTTGAAAAATCATGCTGTAGTGGTTTCGACGGCACTTGTATCCCGTCCACGTACAGTCGAGAAATGGTTCATGCCGTAGGTTTGAAAGTTGAACGGGTTCTTGGTAGCGTCTCCATTGAACGTAGCACCTGATACAAAATTCACCATGTATCATTTGGGTAACTGTCCGGTGAATACGTTGTCCAGTGCTTTCCCTTGCACGCCCGTAGGAATAGTGAGTGATTTTACTTCCACACGGGTGATGGGATAATTTGCGGGACCAACGTTTAATGCTTTGGCATGTACCAACCATATAGAAGGTGCTAATTTGACACGTCACACTAGAAAGCCGGCTTCGGCGATGTTAACCTTAAAGCAAGGGAGTTAAGGGACTGCTATAAGACTATACCCGTGTCTGGACCGGACCAACCTGACTCTGAGTTAGGTACCGTTCAAAAGATATTTCTCTTGGTTAAACACGTCACCGTGTAGATAGATACCCCAAAAGATCCACCGTCTTACTTTTTGTGGTGAGACTGCGACGGGCCTCAAATCCCTTGTTGCCAGCGTTAGCCTGCTCAAAGTTTCCGGGGCTGTCAGCGAACCACAGACCACAAGACAAATGTGATATTTTAGCTTCACTTTTGGAATTGAGCAACGTTTCAATGTACGCCACATCGGCACCCATCTACAGAGCCCAGACCTCCACAGACGCGGGCGGAAATTTGCTCCCCGATGTTTGGGGTGAATTGGACGTGATAGACCGGCTGATATGTAAGTACCATCTACAAGTATCTATACTATAGCCACTAGTTTGTAAATAGACTATTTATGCACTACTTTCCTCACAAACCACCGTTATTTCGACAGCATACCAAAACCTTTTGTCAGCTGACCGTTTCGAGAAAGTTGTCAAAGAGAGAGAATTATAATTGTCGCTTATGACACTTATTAAATTCACGTTTGCAATATACTGGATCAAATATTCAGCCACCACCTTAGTGTATTCGATAGCATGTCTGTATAGTAAACTATTGGTCCCAGGTTCATTTCCCAACATGGAAGGTTTGATAAATTATCATACAGCTGGCAGGGTTTGTGGATGTTATAGTCTTAATATTTTATGAATAAAAAAGTGACATAGGTCACATGTCGGTCTGTGATGTCAAAAAGGTTTGTGAGGTATGATGACAATTTATCAGTTTGGGAAGATCAAATTATTCAATTAGGTGTTATGAGACTTTTTGTAGAGTATGTGATACATATCGTATTTTTGGTCATTTCTGCTATATGAAGCAGGCCCCATCAAACCGTCACTAGAAAAGAGCAATTTCATGTTTGTATTCTATGATTTTGAATGAAGGCAAGAAACTCTTCTTCAAAGTGCGGTCAGCACGTACTTGCACGAACCTAACCTATGTGTCGAGCAGACGTGTGGCAAGGCCTGCCTTCATATAGATGCAAATGACCATCATTGCACAGAATATGGGGGCGATAGGACTCGCATATTCAAGGGTGATAGATACCCCAATGGCCCAATTTTTTGTATTCATAGAGCCAATTAATGCTTAAAAATTTAAGGACATCACCCTCTCAGGCCATAATTCAAAAGGCTATGATAGTAATTTTATTTTTAAATATAAGTTGGCGGTTATAAAATGGACTCCAGAGATCAAGATGAACCGTGGGAAAATAATTTCCATGCGTTTCGGCCCGCTCCACTTTATTAACTCGCTGAACTTTCTCCCTATGTCGTTGTCCAATATGCCAAAAATATTCGGCTTAGAATAGTCTTTGGCCAAGGAATATTTCCCCCTTTTTTCAATTAAAAATAAAACGCGGTGTATAGGGGTCCCTTGCCGCCAAAGTAGGACTACGGCATCGGCGAGATGTCACTTGAGGGAACGTAACACTTTGAGAAGTGGTATGACGCGTCGGTCACAGACAATAATATCTTTGATTTTAAACGCGAGTTGGAACTGTATTGTGTGAAAGATGTAGAGATCCTACGCAAGGTCTGCCTGAAGTCTAGAGACATGCTCATGGAGAAATCATAGGTGTATCCTTTCATAGAGGCGTGTACGATAGCTGTAGCGGCCATGTTGGTTTACCGCCAAAGTCATCACAAAGAGAATACTATCGGTATTATCCCTAACGGTGGCTATCGGGGCGCAGACCAACAGTCGCACGTCGCTGTACAATGGCTCTGCTTGGAGGCCCATCAACGCGGTGTATCTATTCTTCATGCGGGTAACGGCCGCGAGGAATATGTGTTAGGGCGACGTGTAGACGATGTTAATAAAGCTGGAGATACAACCACCTTTCAGTTTCGGGGCTGTTATTGGCATGGGTGCTCTCTCTGTTATCCTGAGATTACCGATCTTATCAAAAACAACTGCCACGGGACCATGGAGACGCAATATGAAGCGACCTTGACTTTTGTTGAAAAGTTTAATAATGCGGTCTACACGGTCGTAGAGATGTGGAAGTGTACGTTTAATGCTATGAAACACACAAACAAGGACTTGAAACAGTTTGTACTCCAGTATGAGGTGTACAGCAAGGAGCCCCTCAGCCCCGGGGATGCATTCTTTGGTGGGCGTCGTACAAATTGTATCAAGCTCTTCCACGAAGCAGACCTTTCTTGTGGAGATAAGATCAAGTATTTGGATGTGTGTTCATTGTATCCTTATGTTTGCAAGTACAAGAAATACCCCGTCGGCCACCCCAAAATTCACTTAGAACCAAATTGTCCGTCTATAGATAAAGTAGAAGGCATAGCAAAAGTTACAGTGACGCCTTCGCGGGATTTATTCATGTTCGTATTGCCTACACGGATGTACGAAAATTTAATGTTCATCTTGTGCAGGAAATGCGGGAAGTAGAAAAACCAAGGCGCGTGTCAGCACAACGACAAAAAAGATCTTTGGTTGACAGGCGTCTGGGTGATTGACAAGATCCGTAGAGCCGTTGAGAAAGGCTACACCGTTGAAGGAGTACACGATGTGTGGGAGTACAATGTATCTGCTTACGATCGTCAGACACGTTCTGGCGGATTGTTTCATGGGGACATTAATACTTTTTTGAAAATTAAACAAGAAGCCAGCAGATGGCCAAAGTGGTGTACCTCAAAAGAGGAAAGGTTAGCTTATATTCAAAATTATGAGGAATGGTTAAAACTCAATTTCGACTCTGTTTGTAAAAACCCTGGTCCCCGCACTCTGTCAAAACTCTTTTTAAATTGACTTTGGGGAAAGTTTGGGCAAAGACCCGATTTACCACACGTAGCCGTTGTTATCGTCTATCAGGTCATCCAAAAGTACCTGGCGGATCCGTACATCACCGTGGACAGCGTCATTGATGTAAATGATGAGGTTATGGGGTTATCCTTGAAAAATTGGGGGACCGCGTTTTGTATCATGATTAATACAGATAGCGTTCTATTTACAGAATGCCCCGGCGATTGGAGCCCACAGACCGGAGACGTTTAGGTTACCTCACTGATGACCTTCTTGATTACAATCCGGGAAGCTACATTAGCGCCATTTTATCTGGTGGTCCCAAGAATTACGCATACAAAGTTTGTCTTGTTGGCGATCCTGTCATAACATAAACAGTGTGAAAGGTTCGTTGGATCACCATAAACTATGTCAAACGGAATGACGTTAATTTTGACGTTTTGAAATCGATGGTCACTGAACAAGATGTGGAAAGAGACATAAATATACCTCACAAAATTGTAAGAAAATGTCTTGCGACTGTATTTATCGTTTTGCATACTAAAGTATACCGGCCCGTGTACACCAAACGTCGGATAACTGATGATTATAATACGTTCCCATTTGAGTATCAGAGTCATTGTAAACAAGCTCGCCACGACTAAAAGGTGATCATTTTGACGGGCTGAATAATCACTTTTTTCTTTCACTCTAGACAGTTCCACCGACATACCATTTTTAAAAGATTTGAGATTTTTTTACGTATTTTTTCTGCATAAAAACATGCATTTTTTATTGATTTATTTTATGCACCCACGTTACTTTCTTATATTTTTTATTCACCAGTACAATCGTCCACCTACCTGATTTTTTCTAGTCAATTAGTTGTTTGTATTTATTTTAATGCTAGTCAAGTATAATAACTGATTGTATATATATATATATATGCTTTTAAATTGAATCCATCTATACGTATATATTATATTGAACAATATTTATTTTATATTTAGTACCTAGGCCATTATTCCCATTATTTATATATATATATATATATATATATTGTAAATATTCCCAGCATAATTTTCACTGTGTGTAAATAAATATTGAATATATACTTTTCATGATTGTAAATAAATATAGTAAAAATTTTATGTTTGTGTTTTAACGTCTACACCCGCACCTCCCTCCTATCCTATAAATACAAGCTCATATAGCTTATAAGCTCTCTCAAATATTATGGACAAGTTGAAATATCCATTTTCAGCCATAATAAGCGGCCCTTCCGACTTTGGAAAGTCACATATTGTAGAAGAATTTATCCGTCACTTGAACACAATGTGTGACGTTAAATTTAATATAATCACCTACTATTATGCTTTATGGCAACCGGGATTCGAACAAGTTGGGGCAAGCCCCCGCGTCATATTCTGTAAGTGTTTGCCGGAAATGGATGAGATCTTTAATGACTCTCCACAGCTGATTATCCTGGACGACCTGATGCGTGAAGCCAACGAATTTTTCGTCGATCTTTTCACCAAAGGATGTCACCATCAAAATATTAGCGTCATGTACCTTACACAAAATATATTCCACCAGGGCAAAGGCCAAAGAGACATTTCCTTATACGCACATTATATCGTGCTTTTTAAAAATCCCAGGGATAAAGGTCAGATTAACACCTTGCACGTCAAGTCTATCCTGAAAATTCTCGTATTTTACAAGAGGCTTACGCTGATGCTGCAAGTACTCCTCATGGGTATATTCTGTTAGATTTCAAACAAGGTACACCCGAATGATTCAGATATAGAACCAACACAAATGTCGGCTGCTGAGTGTACCTACAAACAAAAGCTATTAAAACACCGACATTTCCCAATTACAGATCATTGCATAACCATGAGTCCCAAAGTGCTGAAGCAGGCCCCTCTGATACGTGCGATGTTGCATGAACCCTCAACAACGTGTCGCCTTGATGAAAACGGCTGACAAGAAATTGATTGACTCTGTTTGCGAGTGTGCCTAAAACACTTTTAAAAAGGCGGCTGATGTTAAAAAAGGCGCAGAAGACAAAGTTACGTGCTCACAAGTGGGTGTTGCGAAAGCTGGTCAAACTAGGAAAGTGCTGGAAGAAGAAGAGACGACTACTCGTTAAGAAAGTAGAAGCGTTATTGCCTTTACTTTTAGCCCCTTTAATTGGTGATGTTCTTGGTTCTTTATTCAATAAGTATATAATGGAACACACAAAAAAGATGATATTGGTATCCTTGGAAACATTACACCGTTACGAGCAACACCACCAACAAATGGCATCAGCAACAACTCTAGTAGAATCCGGTATCGACAAGGAAATGGTAAAAAAATTCTCACCTTCAAATCTTGACAAGTCTAAATGGACTTTATACCAACAAGTGCTACAGCGCTATCTACACTTTAGTCAACACCCTCCACCACCTGTAAATAGCACCACCACCACCTCTTAAGTGTCTGTGCTTCCCCTCCCTGCTGTACTTAATACTGTACCAGCACAGGCACGTAAAAAAGCTCAACTTTTACTAGAACATATTATTTCCCGAGGCGATATCTCTTGGGACTCAAACGTAGAAGTGAGTATTCACGATCCCCCTCTCCGTTGATCCAATATTGTAGATTTAGTCAACGATCTGGTCAGAGCAAGAAGACACGGCCAACCGTCGGGGTGGCAAGAGTTTCCCATGGCGCTGCAAAAAATAAACGTTCCGAAAGAATTTATTGTAAATCCGAAACGTTAGGCGTCCATTAGAGATCCGTCACCCGTGCCACAACCACTTACACCGTATCAACGCTCCAAGAAAAATAAACTTAAGAGGGTCGATGAAAACAGGTGGCTGCCGTTCCGATCTTAATGACCCGTTTAGCTGACATCTACTACGACCCTTCTCATCCTGCAGGGTTTGCATGGGGGGCATCGCTCATAAAGGCGTCCAGAAAGATCCCGCCAAAGTACGAGAATGGTTTCGTTCGCAGGACGTTTATACCCTACACAAACCGGCGATAAAAAAGTTTCAACGCAACAAGTACGTGGTGTCAAACATTGACGATCTCTGGCAAGCCGATCTCAACAATATGTGAAAGTAAGACGCATTGTCGATTTCGAGGGCAGACAAAGAGCTAATTAACTCGAACAAAGGGCCAATTAAGGGCTAGGGGGGTG
>CABFOW010004749.1:16951-51611 GCA_902141385.1 Timema californicum | reverse complement strand
GGGTGTAATTTGATGTAGATAGTCAGGGTTGGACATCAGATTATTGGACGTCCTTCCCCTTTGGTCAAATGGTTCAAAGAACCTATCTCGTAAAATGGGTAAAGATAATCCGCAAACTGGTAGTAAGAAACGTAGCACGGATTCAGTACGAAACTCTTGCCGTAAATAAAAATATATCTGTTTTGGTGGCCGCATGATCTAACGCGCTACTTTCACAGTAGACTAGATTGCCGATGACTGAAAGATCGAGGTTCGAATCTTGGTCGGGTGTACTGGGGGTGTTTTTTCTCAAATTGTTTTTCATCCTTTCTCTCTCCAAACAAATGCGGGTCCATTTCTTTAAATATTACCTTCTTAATCATTTAAACCATTAGCGTAATTAGTGTATAAGCGTATAACTCGATCGGATAGTGAGACGCGGTGCTTAAAAAATAGCGGCTATTACAAAATAGATAATGTTGCGAAGTGTTGCAAAAACTACAAACCTCTACAAGGTAATGTTTTGAAAATAGTTAAATGTTAAAATAAAAACATTTATTTTATGAAATGGTCTTGCTTGCATCAAAGTTTCAACATATTTTATTTCTTAACACATCTGTTGGTACTCAACGTCAACGGTGTCGATTGAAAGAAATTAATTTTCTTTAAAATCTAATTCCTCATTCCTTCTATATTGTGTAAATAATCGCGAATAGTCTTGAGGGGTGGTAAGACTGAAGTGTAGCCTTAGACCAAGCAGGTCATACTGGTTTGACCAAAAAGTCCTACGTTTAAAAATTGAAAATATCATTTCTTAGAATTTAATATCATCATAATATTGGCAACAAATAATTAATTTTTTTTTTATTGTTATGAGAAAGAAAATTAAGATTTTAAAATTTTAGGACCTGCCTTCTTTTCCCCACCCTCTCCCCCAGAAATATGAAACCTTTTATTTGTATCAATGGTGCGATAGACCTTATAATATATTATTTTGAGGTCATTTTCAAAACTTATTGGTTTACACTTTCCAATTGTTAAATTAACGGCCGGGAACTGATTGTTGTGCTTGTCCTAGTCTTTAAGTTAGAGTATAGGACATATGAAACCACGACAGGACTAGCAAGCCGGTAGTGGAAAATATATTGCTTGAATAAAAAACTGACTCAGGCCATAGGCTGGGAACAGTAGTGGATGTAAAATTTTCAAAACTCACGACAAGTGAATGCCCGTAAGACGTGATCTTTTGGATGTTTGTTTCTGTTTTAAAAGATTAAAAAAAACTGTGTACATAGTCCACTTTGGTGACAGCATGGTCTAAAAGGCCTCATTCTCACAGTATGGCTAGTCTACCGGTGATGGGGAAATCAAGGTTCGAATATGTCAAGCGTAATTAAGTTTTATTCTTTAAATGATTTTCATCTCCCTCAACCAAAATGCGGATACACTTGTTATAAATATAACCTTCCTCATCCTAAAACTATAAGCGTATTATACGTGGCACTAAAACAAACTGTTCATATATATATTGCAAAACATCGCTAATATTTGGTGAACCAATTTAACATTTTTTTTTTAATATTTAGTGACTAAAGAGTAAAAAAATGATGCACCAACCTAAATTGTTAAATTTACCTAGATAATTCTCTATTTCCAAATGTCATAATTCTAAATGGTGTAGTTTTACAACGTTTATAAAAATATGAATTTGACCGCATTGTATGTTTGATCGTCTAAAGGTCCGTGGGCCGCAAACAATTCTATATCGGGTCACATGCGGCCCGTGGGCCGCCATCTTGACATGCCTGCCTTAGACCATTCAACCACTGAGGCGGATGTTATTAATGTTACCGCAGAAAATGGTTTTTTTAAAGGCTCTTTCTAAGAAAATTGTATAGAAGCTATTGTAGTTTTACCGCTGAGCTTTTATTACCCACAATAAAAAAACTTGTGCAATCTATCCAACGCTTGAAGCGTTTTTTATCTTTTAAATTATTATTATTAGCGCCGCGTCTTACTACCCGTTCGGTTTGTACGCACTTACGCTAATCTGTAATGGTAGGGTGATCGTGAGATGAAATGGAGGACCTACAGTTTAACGTAGAATCCGAACCACGGTGGAGACCTGGCATTCTTGTCAGAGGTGAAGGAAGGGTTTGGTAATCAAATAAATTTTTGCCGGGACCAAGGATCAAACCCCGGACGCCAACATAGAAGTCTGACACCTTACCCCTAGACCACCAGGTCACCCTTATCATTTAAATAGTAAGTTTATACTCTCTCGTATTTGAAAACAAATACCACAACACTTGTTCCTTATTGGTGTCAATAGCTTGGAGTTCGACACGTTTGACACTTTGGGAGATGTCAAAATGTATCTTCATGTAAATATAGAATCGAATGAAGAACCTAGTTACAGCTTGATAGCCACGTGGCTTTGACTTCGGCTCGAAGGGGTCAACGACTTTGGCTACCTTCGATTGCAGCTGGAAGGCAAGTCAAGATAATATTTCCCGTGTATTCGGGTTTTATTTCGTGAGTTTTAATGAAGTTGCCTACTCGGAGATTTCGAATCTATTTTACGAAGCGGATAACATCTTAACTTGACGCACCTAAACACTCTAAGCACTCTCACACTAAAGACGCCAATGTACTTAATAGAAAGAGAGAGAAGAAAACTAGAAGTTCACCTTGAGAGGGCTCTCATCTACGTGTGCTGATAAACCTCTTCCTCTGACGAGTTTACACACTCACTTTAATATTTGCGCCTTGAAAACATTTACTTGCTTTTTATTTTACTTTTTTCGTGTTTCCTGTTCTAGATAGATCTATGTTAACAAGGACTTTTTAATCTACATCTTGGCAGGAAGACTCCCACTGGCTATTTTCGTGACTAAGACAAATATCCTAAGTTGTAGAGGATTTATAAAAAGTACGTTTACAAAATAACTACTTAGAGATAAAAATAATAATTTTGTGTTATTGTAGGACTATTTTTAGAATTATTTAAGAATTTGTCGTTTTTGTTTTAACGTTATATCTTTAAAACGCTCTGAGTAAAACGAAAATTATAAACATGGGGAATCCTATTTTGACCGGCCGTGACGTCACAAGTAGACAACGTCCCTAACAATATAACATTGAATAACAAATGTGTCTTCATTAATTTAAAAAATAGTAATATATTGTCCTAAAAATTATTTATTTTCTCAAACTTTTTTAAGACTATAATTTTTAAATCTTATACAACTCAGATTGAAAAATGGCCAGTAGGAGTCTTCCTGCAGGGGTGTAGATTAAATCATGTAAGTGTAAGCGTATGAAGTGAGGGTACAAAGGAAAAGGGGGGAATTATATTTTTACTCAGATTGAGCTAGTGCTGCCATCTGTTTGACAATCATGAGATCTTTGAGGTGCACTTTAGATTACAAAAAATGTTAGTGTAAACGTATGAAGTGAGAGTACAGGGTAAAAAGGGGAATTATATTTTAACTCAGATTGAGCTAGTGCTGCCATCTGTTAGACAATCATGAGATCTTTGAGGTGCACTTTAGATTATTGCTAAAAGAGGTATTTGTCATATTTAAAAATATAATAAAAGATGTACTTGCGGTGGTCCTTATGAGGTCTAAGCTATATAAGTTGTCCTGAAAAATATGTGTAATGTGACCCCCCTTTAATCCCTTTCTTTTCTCCTGTTTACTTCATATGTGTATCTAGAAAAAATCACAATAAAATGCTTATTGTGAAATCTAAATCAATAGTGCTCAAAAAATAGGTAGTGGGAGTGTTTATGTTTTTCAGTGGGAGAGGGGAAATTTCAGTAGATAAATAAGAGGCTTCACAGGGTGAAATATTCATTTTCTCTCCTCTTTTTATATTTCGTACATTGGTGCAAGTATGAGCTTGTTAAAATAGATGGTATTTAGATGGAGCAGAAAAGAGAGAGAATATTATGTGAGAGAGTTACAAATCCCACTCTTTCAAAACTGCACGTCCAGTACATCCTGTACATAAGGACCAATATATTGTATTGTACAATATTTTGTTAGCATAAATAATTGTTTACAATATCTTGACCTTGTATGAGAACAGGTCACACAATTCATACATAGCCTATTATATAGGCTATTTTTATTGTACAACTTTTGAGTTGTACAAATAAATAACCCGGTTTGCTAGAAGCTTACTTGTTTTAAACGAATTAGATTATGGCATATGTATTATTAATACCCAAATAATTGTTTTTATAAATAAGGATATTTAACCTCAAAGTTTTTAGTTTTTTAAGATTTAAAAAATAAAAAACACTATTAAAATGATTTATTCATATTAATAGTCTTCAAACAATATTAAGTAGATTTAACTATATATTTGTTGTAAATAAAATTTAAAAAAATCTCAATGAGTATTTAACTAAAAAAAAAGAAGGTAAAATCACTACCGCATTGTTTAAACATTGTGGGATAAATATTTTGGAAAAACTTTTGTGCAATAAATGTAAACAAGATATTGTATTATTATTATTAGCACCGCGTCTTACTATCCGTTTGGGTTGTACGCACTTACGCTAATGTGTAATGGTAGGGTGATTGTGAGATGAAATGGAGTACTCCAAAACTTCAAAAACACTGCCATTTTCTCATCCTACCTACACTCCCATCATAAGACACTTCCTCTTAAGAGTCCACCTCATTATACTTTCAGCTAACTTTATCGGAAAGGTTTAATTGTTTTGGTTGATCTTGGGGCGAAGTAATTTTTATGAATTGTGCGATTGAAACACCTCCTGTGAATTAAATTACACGTTGAATCTAAAAAAATAACATGAATTACTGGCGAATTAACCAAGCAAAAGTCGCTGTGATTGTTCTAAAGTCTGCTGTGGCGGGGTTGGTGGTCGTATCTCTAATTGCGGAGGAAAATAAACGGACAGTCACATGTTTTCGTTGATTGGTCGAGGCGACCTCGGTATGCACAGAATAAAGTCATGTGATGTCCTGACCGCTTTCAATAGTAACTACCGTCACTAATCAGGAGAGTTCATTAGACTTGAATTCATGTTTTCGTTAGGTACTTTAATATCTTGCAGTTTTTTTGTTGTTTTAAAGACAAAACTAATATGCTTACATTTGCTACGTACTGCAGTTCAGATTAATTAAAGCTTCAAACTTACGGGTGGACGTCCACGATAAAAAGGCGCTTGTTTCATCTAGTCTGGTTTTGTTGATTACGAGGAGGTCGTGGTTTAATTCCCGGCTTGGTGTATTGAGGTTAGCTTTTCCTACTCGATTTTATGTTCTTCTTTCACGCAAAGGCGGATATATTTCGTTTCTAAATCCTACCCTGTGGGTATTTCTGAGGTAAATCAAGACGGGATGCATAATAAATATAAACATAATTAATTGTATTCCACACTGCAGTTAATAAAAGGTGTGTTGCATCTTACAACCTGCAATTTTGCAAGGTCTTGTAACTTAATGAGTTAGAAGTTTTCCTTGATTTTTCTCTACTATTATAATTGTGGTTACGTATTGAAACAGTACGGTTCCAGACATAAATTACTTATTTCAAGCTTAATTAAATTATATGTCATTATAAACTCGAAAGTTCATTGCCAGACTTACAAAAAAAGTACGCCACCTATCTCTACCTTGAGTTAGTTCTATTCAGTCCCCCCTCGTTACACATTGGGCCAGTTTCCTATGAGAGAATGGCCCATTCCATTCGAGTTTAGGTAGGTGTCATCTACTTAGTGTAGCGCCGCACTTGAGGCGTACTAAATTTGACTATGAAACTGACCCATTATCTCTTTCAGGTCCATTATAATTTTATTCTCCCATTTGCATTTAGGCTTTGCCAATGGTCTCGCTCCATTGGGTTTAACCAGTCAATACCGTGAATATGGTTATAGAATCTTCTATTCGTGCTACATATCCTGCCCACCGTATTCTGCAAGAGTTGATTAACTTAACAATATATTGTGCTGAGCTCAGGGTATGTAACTTATCATTAGGTAACCTCCTACACTCAACAGTATTTTCATCCCAGTTTTAGAGCAAATATTTCTGTAGTTATCTTGTTTTTGAACGAGCTAGGAGATTTTAATATTGGGAGGTGCCTCCTAAAACCATCCAATACCAAACGTAATTTAAAAGAAGCTATAACTCACGTCGGTGTTCGAATGATTTGAAGCGTCACACTCACAAAATACTGGACTTCCGGTGAAAGGGAGGGATATCAGAATTCTAAATCCATACGAGTGTACTGGGGATGTATTTATTACTAAATGGTTTTACACTCTCCAGCCACGCAAATTATAGTATACCTCTAAATTCAACCGTTTTCATTCCTAGCACATTAGCGTAATTAGTACATATGCGTATGGCCCTAACGGGTAGTAAGACGCGGTGCTAAAGAAAACATATCTGTTTCAAAGTGTTGTTGTTGTAACACTTGTAAAAATTGTGGGTGAGGTGGAAGAGATTAGAGGAAAAATTCAAAGGGAATGATAAAATGTGTACGGAGAAAGAACATTAAATAAACCCCTTCTAGATAGCTTCTTAAAGCGTTGAATGTTCAAAAAATAGTCAAGAGAGGAGAAATATAATCCCTATAGGAATCTGAAGGGTAGGGTTTTTTTCTGATGATCTTAAGGGTCTCTTCGTGACCTATGTTTATTTTCTGGTGGGAGCCTTGGGCAACACTTAGTAGAACCATTATATAGATCACTGAAAATATCTAGCATACGTATGACAAATTTAACGACTAGATATTGATATTCAAAGTGTATATTATTGACACATAAAAAGTGATCTTAAAGTTTCCCTAGGAAAAAATAACAGAATAATAAGTTAGTTTATACTCATTAAATAATCATCCTTCCTCTGGCAAACAAATTTATGGGTGCATAATTATTTTCAACCATAAACTTAACTAGATCAACACTATTAATTGAATGGTAAAATAGTAAATAATATTCTAGCTAATTACGCCGTAAATATTGTTATACTCCAAACTATACAGTTGTATAAAACATTATCTACGTAATGGGATTCAAAAGATTTTTTTTTCTTCTTTTTGTTATTTTGACATTTCAAGGATATATAATTTGTGACGTCAGTAAAATTGTTAAAAACTTCATTGTATTTAATGATATATTTGTTCACGTCTTTGTATAGTAGGTTCACGGTCATTTGAGGGTTAAATTAAAATCATTTTTTGTGGTTGTTGTTGTTAGGTTGGTAAATATTCAAGTATGATAAAATAAGAGGTTGTTTTATTGGAAGGGAATTGAAATTTAATGACGAATGAATTCTTAAGTAAAAAATTGCAATCCCATGAATTAACATTGGAAGGGGGAGGGGTTAGGCTACAGGGGGAAGGAGGGTATACCAACTTAAAGCAACATTCGTATACAAAAAAACTTTGTAAATACCTCAATAAATGCATTGTGGTTTTATCATCAACTTTAAAAAACAACACCATGAAAGTACATGAATCAAGGGATGTGCAATACGTGAACGAAATTGGAAAGGGGTAGTTTTTGAACCTGGGCTGAACGAGGTATGTACATAGTTTTTGAATCTGGACATCCTAAGATCTGTTTATATTAACTTTTGTTACAACCCGCCTCAGTGGCGTAGTTAGCTAACGCGCAAGTTGAGACTGCCGAGAACGGGGAGATCGAGGTTAGAATCTCGGTCGGGTAAACTGGGGGTGGTTTATTACTAAATGGTTTTTCCCCTCTCCCTCCACTCAAATGTGGGGTCACTTCCTCCAAATTCCACCTTACCAATTCCTAACCCATTAGCGTAATTAGTACATAAGCGTATAACCCAAACGGGTAGTAAGACACGATGCTAAATAAAATAAAACACATTGTTTACCCTGGCAGCCCTCCACGACACGACACTGCTTTCTTTCTCTCTGCCATGGCTTTTTTTAAATGTATAGCGATTGTTTGTACTTTATAGGATATCGTTTTTTTTATGAAGAGCTATAAGAGGTTCGTTGGGTAGGTCATGGCCGCAAAGGTTGCAACTAAGCGATTTGTGAGTTTGGAAAAAAAAACTTGAATAGGATATTTAGTTTTTTGCATGACTTAGCATCATCTATTGTACCATTTATTTATTGTGAAAGATACTCGCTTCGGAGGCCGCGTAAGACACCACTTTAATAATAGACTGGACTGCAAATGACAGGGCGGTTGGGGTTCAAATCCCGGTTGGGTGTACTGAGGGTGGTTTTTTCCTAAAATTGTTGTAAGATTTCCCTATAAACAAGTGTAGGTATACTTTCTAAACATTCAACATTCCTCGTCCCTATTAACAATTAATAAATATGCGTATAGCCTGAACGGGTAAAAGGACATGGTTATAAAAAAAACAAATAAAACATAGAAAGATGAAAAGATTACCTGCTTCTTGAATTTTCTTGGAAGGCTAATAGAAAGCTTGTTATGAAAAATTACCCTCAGTACACCCGACTGGGATTCTAACTCTTATCTCCCCATCGTCAGTTGTCCAGTATATTGTAAAAGCGATGCGAGAGTTAGACCATCTGGGCACCTATGCTTATCTTAGGGTAAACCCACATATAAAACTAAATATATTACCATACATATTTTTTTGTAGTTTAAAGTGTATTCAAGAGTTCCCAGACGCTGATAACCATGAGTTAGTGTCGAAAAAAAACACTTTTATAAGGAAAACTATCTTTTATCTATGAAAATTGCTTCTTCGGCTCTCAATCGATTGGCACTTACTCATCTCCTCCATTCTCCTCTACCCTTATTCATTCTAATAATTTCCTTATATCTCCTTTCACCAATATCCTTCGTCTTGGGTCGTCCTTTCCCCATCCTTCCTTCCATTTTTCCTTCCAAGATGTTGACCATAAGAACTCATTGTTTATAAATAATATATGTCCCAGATTCTTCTTCTCATTTCAATCAAGTTCCATTTCTTTCTCTTTTCCTTCACTAGGTTGAAAACCCGATCATTTATGACCCTATTTGTCCAAAATATCTTTTCTACCATGTTAAAAAAAATCCAGTTTCAAAAACAAACTTATATAAGAAATAGCTGATTCTATTTTGACGCAGGCTATATCGTTACTAAATAAAAATAGGCCTACACCATAAATTATCTGTCAGTTGCTATAATATCAACCATGTTATAAAAATAGCTTCCCCCAGATGGAAAAGCTAATAATGTTCCCACTCATATAAAGTGCTTTTATTTTCACTGCTGTTTTTTAATGTGCACTTTCTAAACACACGGATAACATCAGAACACCATATACAAACTAATTTTAACCTTGGACAGTACTCCTAATACTGCACACACAGCTCTCGCGCCTAAATATTTGCTAACTCGAAACAGTGTGAAACCATTATACAAATAGTAAATATCTTCGTCAGCATCACCGGTAATCGAATCAAGGTCCTATAGAATTGTGATGTAGTCCACTTACTCGAAATAACGGACTGCATTTAAAAAGTTTAAAATGAGCCCGTAAAGCTATTACAGCAAGCTTTAATTTTGTAGTTTTATCATTCTGTAATATTGTAATATAGGGTGTGTCAATACATTCTGTGAATACTACTTATTGACTAATACCAGTGGGCACGTGGGCAAAGACGTGAGTCTCATCTAGTTTTTCTTTCTATTTTTACACTGCCTCTCGCTACCCGTTCGTACTAATTGCGCTAGTGGTTTTAGGAATGAGGAAGGTTTCACTTAGAGGAAGTGTACCCGCATTTGCGGGGAGGGAGAGGGGAAAACCACTATAGTACGGTACACTCGACCAAAATTCGAACCTTGATCTCCCCGTCATCGGCAGTCTAATCTTCTGTGAATAGCGCTTTAGACCATTCAGCCACCGAAGCGGGTCATCTCGTCTAGTATGTTTTTGTCAGTGGCGAGGAGGTTGAAGTTTAAATTCCAGGTGGGTGTCTTAGTGGTGTTTCGTTTCCATAAATGGCTCCCCACTAAACATGTGAAGGCGGGAACGCCTTCTATAAATTCTTTCTTCCAAATCACAGACTCACTAGGGTAAATAAACTATTAGCCTGTAGGTGTACTACTACTACTACTACTACTACTACTAATAATAATAATAATATTTCTCGTCTGGGCAAAATCACTCGTAGCTCATTTTGTGGAAAATTGGCCAGTACTGATGTACCGTTACCCAGGGGATGCCCAAATGCACTTATCGTACATCCTTTCCTAGGAGGCTCTTTCCATGTCCCGATGAGATGAGGGGATGATGATTGTGGGTATGAGGGTGTGGAACCAGTGAAAACACTTAGGCTTGATTCACACGTTCACCGAAAATTAGAAAGCAGAATATGCGCATTAATTAACACACTTTAAGTTGACCCATTGTGACAAAGAAAACCAACCCCTTTATTTATAAACAATATTTACAATTAATTAGAGTAACAAAATATCTATTATTTACTCTTATTCTGTTGATGTACGTACAGTTGTGCCAACATTGAATTTATTTATTTTCACTTCCCAAATAAAATAGCTTTGAGCTTTCTTTAACCTCTCATCCATACGCCACTATTCTAGCAATATTCCTAGTTCTAAATTGTATCACCTCTTTGGTGTGTATTTGGAAAGTTGCTTTTGTTTTGTTTTTAAGAATTGAAGGGGACGATTAGTTTTTGTTTTATGCTTGGCGTCGCTTTTAAAAATGGTATTAAAGCCGGGATGTTTTAAGTGCACAATCAAGAGGTAAAAAGGGACACAGTGTTGCAAATAATTACAATTTTGAACTATAAAAGATTTACACGAGAGTGTTGAATTTAACTTGGAGAGGAAGTGAGAAGTTTATTCATATGTTTAATTAAATATAAAGATACGTAGTTTTCAACTACAGAATGGTTATGGGTGAGAAGTTTCCAATTTTTGGTTTTGTTGCTACAATTTTAATCAGTCACTTAGTGACTATATCTTAAGATAACTTACAAAAAGGAAAATGGAATTATGAGCAGCAAGGCTACTTATTAATTTTAATTGAAATTATGGTACAGTAATTAATACCCTGTTAACAAAACAAAGTTTATACATATTAATATAAAATTTACAAACACCAAAATTTTAACTTTGTTTCAAGAAAACTATGTTACCTTAGATATGTAAATTAACGGAGCTCCATAGGCAGGATTTGATAAGACTAAAATTCAGAGTACATAAATAACCAAACAAATAACATAAAATAGTTTATTTATTTATTTCATGATAACTATTAATTTTGTTACATTACAAGATTATATAAAATACAGGTGTAAGTGTATTTCTTATGTGTTTTACCCCAAGCATTATCAACCAGCTTCTTGTTGTATCATGTAATATTGCTACAGCAACCGGACAGGCAAAGAGAAGGGATTTCCTAATCATGTGTTTAAACCCAGTGGTCCTGAGATAAGGTTTCTCGTGCAACTGAGCTAAATAATAAAATTATATATATATATATATATATATAATTTTATTATTTAGCTCAGTTGCACGAGAAACCTNTATATATATATATATATATATATATATATATATATTTATACAACCTTAGGAGAATTATAAATATATGTTTTTTCACACCATGATGAATAGCAACTCTTTAAAACAGTTGATTATCAACACATTTTAATTTCTAGTGGATAAACACATATTTTAGATCATTGTCCCGATAGATGTTTTAAAATTATAATGCTGTGTCGTGGCACAAACTAATACTTCGATACTCACGTCTTACATTAACGAGTTATTTAAAATATCCTCACAACGGCCAACGAAGCTGTCTGCTCGCTTCTGGCTGGAAAGCACAAACGTTGGCAACTGCGCATGCGCACTAATTTGAGATGGTAGGTTCTGAGATTTGATTGGTTCTCCTTTGTCTAACATCTCGAGCAGAGTGGACAAAGTAGAGGATATTTTAACTTCAGCAGAATAGCTCGCGCCGCTTAAGCGGAAATCTTGTGATTGGCTTAGAGGGTGTCACGTGACCACGTTTCTGTTCTACGTTAGTTTTTTTCGGCGAACGTGTGAATCTTCGGTAAAACCTAGCTTGGGCCCAACTAACCAAACACTGATGACTGTTGGGGTAATTTTCCAGCCGGGAATTGAACCTGGTACCCCTAAGTCCGTAGCCAGGTGCACTGACCCCTACACCTCGGGGCGGCCGGTTTGTAGGTGTATTAAAGACGTGGAAAACATAGTTATACTCCATTCATGGTAGGAATTACTCTCTTAAAAATCTTTTTTCCTATCAATATCCTAATAAATAATAGATTTCTGATAGGGGAAAAGGCCTTTCAGAAAACAATTACTACTCTGAACAGACTTCTTGTGCAATATTAATTTGAAAATGTCCGAAAGAATCTAACGTTTGTGTTTATAATATGTGTCAAACAATCGAATGGGGCATCACCATGAATATGGTGCTATCCATGTAATCGTAATATGAATGAGTAGCAAATTAAACTGTGGATGAAGGAGACCTATGTACAATATGCTTGCTCTATCTTTTACGTGTATTGATTAACCTTATAAATGATGATATCAACAATGATAAATATTATTGCTTCAGTGGTCGCATGGCTTAAGGTGTCACCCTTGCAAGAGGATGGATCGCCGATATTAGGAAAATCGGGGTTTGAGTCCCAGTCGGATGTACTGAGGATGCACTTTCATAAATTGTTTCCTAGTCTTCCTCTACGTAAATTGGGGCATATTTCCTCTAAGTTTTACGCCTCTTATCTCTACAATATTAGTCCTAAAGTAATTAATATGAAGTGGGTGACCTAATGGTCTAGGGGTAAGGTGTCAGACTTCTGTGCTTGGTGTCTGGGGTTCAATCCTCGGTCCCGGCACAGATTTATCTGATTACCAAACCCTTTCTTCACCTCTCACAAGACGTTTGCTAATCACAAATTGTGAATGTGTGGAGTGCCAGGCCTCCACCGTGGTTCGGATTCCACGTTAAACTGTAGGTCCTCCATTTAATCTCACAATCACCCTATCATTACACATTAGCGTAAGTGCGTATAACCTGAACGGGTAGTAAAACGCGGTGCTGATAATAATAAATCATATGAATGCCATCCCTACAATATTGGTCCTAAAGTAATTAATATGAATGTTACCAACTTTGGTGGCTCCATGGTCTAAGATGTCACTCTCGCAATGGACTGGACTTCCTATGGCAGAGAGATTGGGGTTCGAATCCCAACAGATTTACTGAAATGAGGGTGTTTATCCTTGAATGGTGTTCAAGTCTCCTTCCAAGCGAATTCGGGCACATTTGCCTCTAAAATTCAATATTCTTAATCATTAACACATTAAAGTAATTAGTCTACAGATGCGTAGTTGCGTAAAGATCGAAAGGGCTGTAATACATGGTGAAAATAACACTGGTAAAGTAACCAAAATTGAAAAACAATTCACGATAGATATCTTCCAACTGTCTTATAAAAGTAGCTCTCAAAATGTGAGAGGGCGTGTAGATGCATAGAAATGTATCTAGTAGCTTTATGAACTATCAAAAGAAGGTTATCTAACAGGCAATCGACTAAATTCTGCGTTAATAGGCTCACTACGTTCGCCAACATTGGCGTTAGTCCCATCTTGTCCGGTTTGATAGTGGTGGGAAAGTCAAGGTTTTAATTCCAGCCGAGTGTATATGTGTTTTTTTCTTAATGATGTTCCACTCTCACTCCACGGGAATAAAGGTAACTTCCTTCTTACTTAAATACTGTACTCATATATATAAGTCCTAAAAACTGCTTTGGAATTACATTAGTTTACATCCACTTGAAAAGCGATTTTATATATATATATATATATATAATCGCTTTTCAAGTGGATGTAAACTAATATATATATATATATATAATCGCTTTTCAAGTGGATGTAAACTAATGTAATTCCAGAGCAGTTTTTTGATAGGTCTTACTGTTTATCCACAAGAGACCTCCAAAGAAAGGTATGCACCGACTTTAAAGTTGCTCTGTCATTTTGCTTTTTTTTTTCGGGGGTTACATTATTTTTGTTTTAACTTTTTGGAATTTTACCGTCGGCTACAGGCTAGAAGCTATTTAAGTTTGCCAAATTTCAAGCTTCTAGCTCATCTGGAAGTGAATAATCATTAATGTATGTGAGTGAGTCAACCGTGTGGCTTTTATATTAGTATAATATCTCAATAGTGTGAATAACTTACGTGAATAATCTGAATGGGTAGTAAGATTCACAAAACGTACATTATGTAAAAATCCAAAGAGCCGATGGCAAGAAAGATTTTAAAAACGAATAAACAGAGTACCTCATGTGTTACCTCTTTCACTAGGTAAAGAATGATACACGCAAATTTCTGAGAAAAAAAAAGCTTATAAGAACTTGAGCGAAAAAGAATCAAGTTTTTATTTGAATTAATTTGTTTTTGTTTGCATGCTGAAAGCTGCTCAACGATAAATTTGACTGATCAGTACCGTTTGGTATTTGGCTCTGTTTTATGTCTCATCTAGTCTTGTTCCAGTGACGGGGATTTCTAGTCTCAGACATTCGTGTGGAAGGAGGGTGGAATACCATTTAGGAAAAATTAACACCGTTGGTAGACCCAACCGAGACGTTAGCCCCTATCTCCCCGTTATCAGCAGTTTCTTAGTCAAATTAAATCCGTACAGCCTGGAGGGGTAGTAAGACGGGGAGGAAAAACACATTAATCGAACCTTCATTCTATCACAAACAGTATCTTTGAAACAACAACTACTATTTTGATTGTAGACAAGAGCTTTCCATTATCCAATCAATTTATTGTCAACATGGATGTCCAACTCCAAACACTTTAAAAATACTTAATTAAACGTCCACACTACAACATCTTCAGCCATAACTGTTGAATCAATGTTTATAAAGTCACGGTTTCATTCTGTTTCTGATTCGTGAGATCAAGGGTTCAAATCCTGACCAACTAAATTGGGTGTTAATTATCCACCGTATAGTTTTTCTATCCTCTTTCCATCTCATCGTTCTACCATTCTCTTTCTCTCTCCATAGCTTCAAAATATACTAATCGACTCGAACCGGTTGGGACTAAATGTCAAGACTTGTCGAGTCTGGTTTTCCGGTAACGCGGAGGTTGGAACTCGAGTTCCGGTCGTGTGTACAGTGGGTAGTTTTTATTAAATAGTCCCCTTCTCGCTCTTTACTCTCAATCTCCTATCCCTCTCCTTTCGCTCTCCTTCCAATATCCTTTCAATTTTTTCTGTATCTCCTGTCTATCTCCTCTCAATATACTCTCTCTCTCCTCTATATCTCCTGTCTCTCTCCTACCTATCTTTCTCTCTCTATCGTATTACTCTTTATTCCTTACACCCACTTCGGTGGCCGCATGGTATAAGGCGCCACTCTCTTGTTAGCCTAGACTCCCGAAGACGGGGAAATAGGGGTTTTTATCCCGGTCGAGTGTACTGAGGGTGGTTTTTTTCAAAATGGCTTTCCACTCTCCCTACACACATATGCGAGTACATTTCCTCTAAATATAAACTTCCTAATCCCTTAAACTATAAGTTTATTTAGTATCCTACATAAGCATAAAGCTCGGACGGGTGGTAAGATGTGACGATAAAAAAAATATTTTTTTTTACAAAAACTTTTCTTGTCTTATTTTATTTTTCCTTTTATCATTTTCTTTTTCTTTCTGTCATTTTATTTTTCTCTAATTTTTACTCTTTCCATACGTAAATGCGCGTACCATTTCTCTAAATCTTACCTTCTGTAACTCCATCCCGTTTACACGATAAAAACACATATACTTTAGGGGCCACGTGGTGTAAAGCTCTACTCTCTCAATATAATAGACTCACGTTAAGAAAGAAAGATCAAGGCTCAATCCCTGTCAAGTGTATTGAGGTTGGTTTTTCCTAAATGGTGTTCCATTTTAACTCTACGCAAATGCGGGTGTATCTATTCTATTCAACCTTCCTAATGCCTGTCACATAGACGTATAACCCGAAAGCGTAGTAATACGTGGAGCTAAAAAAAAGTATATCTCTCACAGGTTGTAAGAAGAGGTGGAAAAAATTCTCTTAGCACATTGGTGTATTATTATTATTATTATTATTATTATTAGCACCGCGTCTTACTACCCGTTTGGGCTATATGCACATACGCTGATGTGTAATGGTAGGGTGATTGTGAGATTAAATGGAGGACCTACAGTTTAACGTGGGATCCGAACCATGGTGGAGGCCTGGCTTTCCACACATTCACAAGTTGTGATTAATACACGTCTTTTCAGAGATGAAGGAAGGGTTTGGCAATCGGATAAATATGTGCCGGGACCGAGGATTGAACCCCGGATCCCCAGCACATAAGTCCACAATAGTGTTGCGGTTGGTAAATTTGGAGGAGAAGGGAGGGGAGGCAGGACACTGACCCTTTTTCATATAGTACGTATCCCACATACATTTTATCACCAGCAAAAATAAATGTGGCGGTTATTACATATTATTTTACTAAAAATAGTACTAAGTCAATTAATTCACTGATAAACTTTTTGAGATTTATGTTAAAAACATTTACTTTTGTATTTTTAGTTGAATAGCAGACTATACTATTAACCATTGGTTAGCTTTCTATTTCATTACGTATTTCGATCAGAGGGCTGAACGGATATGTGGTGATTAAAGACAGTTTGAGTTTGATGCTCAAATTCTACCATGAAAACCTTACCCGCCCATTAATTAGCCATTGTTTGGATATTTTATGGGGTATCCTAAACTCTCCTTGGTTCCAGAGGAACCCAGCCCTCCAATTAAAATTTGGGAACGTATATCGATATTAGTGGGTGCGCAAATTATAGTCAAGCTCGTCTGACATTTATTATTATTATTATTTGGCTGGTGACTGGGATTTTGGGGCCCGAATCTTGACTAGTCATACTGGATATAGTTTCCCCAAAATTGTTTCCCACTATTCTTCCAAGCAAACTCGGGTACATATCCTATACAATCTTCCTTACTCATCCCTTACCTCACAAGTTTGATTAAATTCGGATGATCTGGGATGAGCAGTGGAAAAAAAAAGAGTTTTAGCAGCACATTCGTGAAATTACACTTCCGGCTACTTATCAAATTGTTTTTGGCTCCTGAAGTCACCACGGTATGTGCGAGCAAAACTTTTTAACTCATTACTAATGTAAAGGTAATTAGACACGGAGAAAGAAAGTACACGAATATTGAAGTAAAGAGCATGTCGTTAACATGATAGCCTATCGTCGGTTTCTTGCCAAGGTCAGGATTGGCCTCTGCGCGGTGTGTGACCATCACGGTTTGGAAATCATTCTGTTGTTGCTGCAGCCAGAGGCTAGTCGTCGCTTTGGAGACTCCTTTCCACTCTGCTGATACTCCAAAACGTGACGATGAGCATGCCAAAAGGTAGGGTTCACTTCACTGCTTAGTAAGCACATTTTTCACGCTCTAAGGCTTTGTTGTGTGACCACATCGGTGTACAAGACGTATAGATAGATTGTTTTTTATCAATATTTTCTTTTTAATTTTGCAAAACATGCACATTTTTGTTCTATGTCAAGGAAATGGTTACGTTTGCCAAGAAATGAACATTTCTGCAAATTCATACAGTTTTTTTTTCTATAGAGAAAGAAGGGGAGGCATTGTAAATCTTTTTGTTATTAATTAATTTTTGGGTGAGGAGGGTAAGAGTGGGGCATTTGGCTCAGAATCGTTAATCACTTCTTTTGTTATCGATTAATTTCTTGAGGGGGAGGGGATTTGGAAGGGGCATTTTGTTTGGAACTCTCAACACTCATGTTTGCTCTCAATTAGTTTATTTGGTGAAAAACTGGGGGTATGGGTTTAAAGGGGGCACTTTGTCTTGGGACCCTAATATTAGTTTTGTTTGGAGTTAAGTTCTGGCATGATTCGGTGGCTGCATGGTCTAAGGCATCATTCTCGTGTTATATTGCCCTGCCAATGACAGTAAAATCGGGGCTTGAATCCCAGCCAGGTGTACTAAGGGTGCTTTGTACTTAATGGTTTTCCACTCTACCTCTACTCAAATGTGGGTAAACTTCTTCTAAATTCAACCTTAATCATGCATAACTCATTGGTATAGTTAGTGTATATATAACCTAAATAGGTAGTAAAACTTGGTGACAAAAAATATGTATATGTGTGAGTGTTGGGGATGCTTAAAACTTGATCTAAAATAGACAACATTAATTTTCGAGCTCCTAGAATGATATTTCTACTAATTAATATTATCATATAAGGTTGTGTAGGCCTATATTCAAAAATTGGAAGGCTAATTTAATAATGTGATAGGTCAAAATAATTATTATGACTAATTTGGTTTTCTTGAAAGCAACTTAATTGGTTCATAATGGCCATATTACGTTTCTGTATCGCTAAAGAGGTCATGTACAAGTATATGAGGACCTAGTTCAATTCTCCACAATTTTCTTAAAGTATTTACTAGGTCTTTTTGAGTTAAAATTATTAGTCCTCATAAATTTGAAAGTACATTTCTATCCATCCTCAATATAAAATTGTTAAGGAACAATTTATTATCTCTCAATCAAGATAAACCCTTAATATCTCCTGGAATTAATGCCCGAATGCGGGTACATTTCCTATATATGAAACTTTCCTCATTCTTACTCAATAAGTTTAATTAAATGCGTGTAGCCCAAACGGGTAGTAAGACGCGGGGCAAATATAATAATAAAAACTTGTTTTTCTTTTATTCATACGTGGGATATTTTAGAATTATTCTTTTATTTAAAAGTTTTTTATACGTGACTATTCTTTTATTTTTATCTATAAACTTAAATGCCCGTGTTGGAATTGGCGCAAATCTTGTAAAATATTAAGTAAAATACTTAAGTTAATTTGTACCAACATAGTGCATACAGATTTGTATTAAATTATGAAAATGTGTTTTTTAAATAATCATATTAAGAAAATAAGTTTGCTTCTTATTGACAGGAAAAGTAAGTTTATATTAAAATAGTAGTACATATAAGCTTCTAAAGCTGGATTTATCTAAATATCTATCTATATTCCCCAGTGGTATTTTTATTTCTTGCTCTATTACTCTTCTATTAAATTAAGACTAGTTATTATTTATATTTTGCTTGCGTTCATCAATATAATATTTCATATTTATTACGAGTAGAAAATCACACTTTATTTGCAAAGCACTTTTATTTTTATCATAGAATATTTCTTCTGGATGATACAAAATATATTTTTCTATATATGTATTCTCGTGTTATTTTGATATTGCTCTTTTTTTAGGAGTCATTCTTCTTTAACGACACCTAGCATTTTTAACGAATACACACAATCCGTGGTTTATTATATATATGTTACCCACGTAATTAATTACCTTAAAATATCAATGTATTGTTAAAGGTGAATTGACGAACAGGAATTGGATCTTAACTTCCTCCATAATAAATGTATTAGAGAGGATAAGGTCCCTTTTGCTGTAAATGCAAGGGTTCAGGAAAATAGCTTTATATGTTATCTATCTTATAAAATATGAAATAAAAACTACGTTTATTTGCCCATAAAGATGCTAGGTAGCATTTGCAGCAATAATCTAAAACAAACTATATAATTTAGAGGGGGATATGGATAAAATCAAAACTGCTTTATTTGTGTTTTAAGAATATTTTGAACTTCGAAAAATTGGCATAAACATAATAAGCTTGTACTTTGTAGATTACAAGATCTTTTTGATTTGCTGTGGTATACATTTACTAAGTTTTGATAGTTTAGTATCTGATTTCAAGCAGGTCAAATCATGAATATTTTTCTTTTAAACATTAACAAAGTATATACCCATCTTAAGTAGCGCTACTTCGCAATAAACTAGACTGCCTATGATGGGGAGATCAAGGTTCAAATCTTGATTGGGTGCACTGAGGCTTTTTTCTAAAATTGTTTTCCACTTTCCCTCCACACAAATTCAGGTACACTTCCTGTAAGTATAGCTTTCATAAACCCTAAAACCGTTAGTGTAATCAGTACGTAAACATATAACCCGAACGGTTATTAAAGACGTGGCGCTAAAAAAATACTAAAATAAATCTAACTAATAACATCATCTTTATTTGGGTGAAGTTAATGCCAGCGCCTTTTCTTGCACATAACCGCTTAATAATAAAGGTGTATTTAATAGACTACTTATGTGCTAGTTAAACGATTGATAAAAACTAATTTGTAATGACGCGGCGATAAAAAAAAATAAGCATAGATAAATTCATGTATGTCAGCATAAAATAATATAGTTTAATTTGTTTTCTCTTTATCTAGATGCACTTATAGGAAATTTAAAAATCAGCGGAAGTGCTATGTTACAACAACAAAACCATAACTACGTTTCGACTTGTACGTTTCTAGCATCACTTCGCATTTAAAAAAGTGACCTTTATACAACCCTAATATTTATGTTAAAATACATTATATTATTAAGAATGGAAAACTTAGAACTAACAAATTTTTAAAAGTATAAAACCGGAACGGATCAAAAATAATAAATATATATACACAATATCAATAAATGTAAGTACAAATTCACTTACAATCTACTCATACCGTTGGACACGAATAACAGCTAAGTATAATAATGGGTTGTATTATAAATCATTTCTCACTCTCCTTCAACACAAATTAGGGTACATTTTTTTAAAATTATACCTTCTTTATTTCTAAGCCCTTAGTGTTTTTTTAATAAGTCATCTGAGTCTTGATATATTTTTGGGATATCAATACGTTAATTAATCTAATGATATTGGGATGAGTAAGGTATAATTTTAAAGGAAATGTGCCCATAATTGCGTTCGAGGAGAGTGGGATACTATCTAGGAAGAAATCCACCCAACCACGGTTCGAATCATGATCCACAGCCACTTAAAATTCATTATATATGTGAGAGTGACGCGTTAGAACCTGCGACCACCGATAAGGGCACCCCAGTGTTGTAAATATCCGGATATCCCCGACGGCGCGGAGATTGGAAAAATAATTTACAGACTGAATAGGTTATTTCACACAAACCACAAAGCCTTGACACTATTCGTTCATTAAATTGAAATTACATACAATTGTAGCTTCCTTTTAAATGTTTTTTGTTTGAATTATGAATAATGTATGCTATCTTATATACGCCATTTAAATATTTATTTCATATTTAAAACATTTATACGTAATAGCATTTTATGTATACTGTACATTTAAAGGTTTTTAAATAATTCGACAATATTTTTTTGAGAGGTGTATAATTATAAACTATATTTAATAGTGATTAAATTATTTCAAAACCCTACCTTTAACGAGTTATAAGGGGTCATACTTGCTATTTTATGCTTTTTGCGTACCATTGTTGAGGCAATTATTGTATGGGGTTGAAATATACTATAACTAAACATTCAAATGATATGTACACAATGAGGTATCAATTATATTAATTCTAATCATAGTATTAACATTACAAATATTGTATTAACAATGACCAGTGGTACGTAAAAAGCAAAAGATAGCACGTTTGGCCCCTTAAATTCGTGAACTGTAATTATTTGAAATTATTGAATCATTATTTATAGCTTATAATCATACCTACTCAATGGGATTAGGAACTCTCGAAAGTTCACTACCGCACTTACAATAGTACGCCAGCTATCCCTATATTAAGCTAGTTCTATCCAGTCCGCCTCATTACACGCCATCTCTTTTAGGTACAGTAGCCCCATGGATTCTTTGGTGCCGACTGACAGCACACAACTGACTTCTGACAGTCAACATTTAGGTATATACCATATATATATATATATATATATATATGTGACAGCTGCTAAACACATGTTTTTTTGCAGATCATATGGTTCGGCGTAGGGATATATAATTTGGTCTGGTAGCTTTTCAAAGCTTTCAGCTGTCAGTCAGCACCAAAAAAGCCATGAGTCTAGGGTATATTCCAATGTTATCCTACCATCTGCGTCTAGGTCTCCCCACTGGTCTTTTCCCATCGGGTTTGCCAATCAGTACTCTGAACATGGTTCTAGAATCTTACATTCGCGCTGCGTATCCTGCCCACCGTAATTTACGAAACTTGATTAGCCTAACAGTGGCTTGTGATGAACACAGGGTATGTAACTCATCATTATATAACCTCCTCCACTCCCCAGTAAGCCCTATCCCTTTTTTGGACCAAATATCTTCCTAGGCACCGCGTTTTCGAACATCCTAAGTTTTTTTTTCATCTAAGGTAAGAGGCTACGTTTCACACTTGATAAAACTGTGCAGTAAAATTGTTGGTAGTCGAATTACCTTAGAAGGACGGGAACACTACGAGCTGAGAATGACTTTGCAGTATTAAAGATGTGTCGTTCTCTAGTACAATACAACACATTGTTTTGCAAGATTGTTTTCGAATAAAAAAAAACAATGTCATTCTTTATAAGCTAACACATGCTAATCAACAAAATTAAATATTAAAAAGGCTTCCATTTGGCAGGGAAATACATAATACTGTAATAACAAAGCCCACAATTTCACACCAACACACCACTTTAATTACCAGCCATACCCCTATTCGGGCATAGGTAAAATGGGCACTTTTTTTTACCCCAGGCTATTAACAACATTTTCTATCCAAGGTGAATTGGGCACTGCCGATGCCCAATCCAACAATCTCTCACATAAAAGTACCCAATCCACTAACGCTCCCCTATTCTTTTTGTGGGAAAATAGTGACACGTATTTCTAGAATAATTTTAAATTAATAAAACCATTTGTTCTATACATATTTGAATTTTAATAATGTTGTTTGGGTGAATATTCCTTACATATTAACTAAACAGGATAATTTTAATGGTATTAATGTGTGATAACTATTTTTTAAAACACATTCAATTGAGTATTAACGAAAATCTTTATAGTTAATTCCTAGTTTGCAGGGAAATAGTAATTAAAATGTATAAATTATGCGCGTTTAATCAATAACTGAAGCGGCCAGGGTGAAAGGAGATATGTTACAAAATCAATATTTTTAGGAAAAAACAAAAAATTGTGCAAGTTGGAAGAATATAGATATTAATAATTTAATGTTGTTTATCATTTCAAGGGAGCAAAACTTTTTTTGTGTGATAATGGGCTATTTATAATTTTTTCCGTATCCCGTTTTTACATTAAACTATATTTTTAGGCTATCAATAAGAAAAAATACCACCAATGCTTTTTTTAAACTAAATATTTTAGGAAAATTTGTTTAGTGAAAAGTATAGTATAATGTTTACAAAGGAACAAAGATAAAAATTTAAAAAGTAAAAATATAAGTTATCGCATAATACATTATAATATGCTACACAGAAAACGTCTTATCACTTATCATTCATCCCATCATGACTGTCCTCGTTTTGATAATGTACTCTCGTCCTTGCTTCCACCACTGATATTAGCCAACACTGCAAAATGATATATTATTTATTATTTTTAGCACATCGTCTTACTACCCGTTCGGGCTATGCGCTCTTACGCTAATGTGTAATGGTAGGGTGATTGTGAGATGAAATGGAGGATCTACAGCTTAACGTGGAATCCGAAACATGGCGGAGGCCTGGCATTCCCCACATTCAAAAGATGTATTGTCAGAGGTGAAGGAAGGGTTTGGTAATCAGATAAGTCTGTGCTGGGACCGAGGATTGAACCCTGTAGCCCCAGCACAGAAGTTTGACACCTTACCCCTAGACCTCCAGGTCACCTAACATGATATAAAATTCGTAACCGATGAGGTAATTCTAAAGGGCGGCCAGATCTTTCAAGTTTCAGCTTCTTGCTGTTGATGGGGGACTCGTCCCGTTGGGTATGCCCTGGTGATTGGCAATGGAGGCACAGCTCTGTTGTCCGCTGCCAAACAGAAGGTTTTAAACATCTATGGCATTCATAAACTGCCTAAAGACCTTTCCCGGAAGCCTACTCTTATACTAGAAGTGCCGGTAACCAGAAATTTTGAAGGGTGACCTCTTGGATCTGGTTGAGTGGTGGCATCCTCGCTTTTTCTTTCCTTCTTGTATCCTTGGCTCACCAATCTAATGACATAATGTCTTCTATTCTATCTAATGACATAATATTCTTCTATTTTTAGTAAAATTAACTTAATATAATATGGGCATACCCTCGCTCCCCCAAGAATCCAAATAATTAAAAAAAAAAGAACTACATGAACTCAGCCAGCAGCAAGTGAGCTAAACCGCATGTTGGCTAGAATAGTTTCGTGACGCGCGTTCTCTAAATAATAAATGTCAAGAGTCATTTATGTCGTTTACCAGTAAAAAGCTTTGAAATATTTTAGCATGATAATCTGCAATCATCGCTGCAACGAACGATCTACTAGTATGTTTGAATTTTCTAATATTTTCTTCCAACCAAAATCCCACAATGTTTCACCAAATGCCACAAAGTCGAGAGTTTGAACGTAATAATATTTTCCCCAAACTTGTGCGCGCGCGTGTGTGTCTGTGTCTGTGTGTGTTAGGTGTTATCTAGCACAATGTCAGAGAAAGTAACGACTCCGTATTGCGTTGTGGCTCTATGAGTAACTAGACTGAATTACAATGATTACCACCACCTCTTTCTTCCGTCCGTCACGAACATTGCGTGCACTCCTCCTGCCAAGAAAATTACGCAAGACACAGGTATTAGGGTAGCATGATTTGCTAGGAGCTTAGATACTTCCTTTAGGTGACGTTGCGTTCTCGGGTTTCCACGGTTGTCATCATCTTGCGACTGGTTCACGCTGTTAGTTCCATTCCACACGGGCGTTTTCTCATAGTATAGTTTTTTTTACCGGTGTAAACTCTACCAAGCGTTATGGGTACAGGTTTAATGGGAGCTTCTTCTGAACTCAGGCTACCACTAACTTTTTTTGCCCCAAGGTGACCGCACTCTATTCACATAGATGTAACTCAAAAATGCTTTTGTTTCTTTTTCATGTGCTGTATACTTCGGTACTCTATTCACTTTAGATATTGGCTCGACTATTCACTGCTAGGAATGGTCTAAGCTGTTTCAGTTCATTTACATAGTTCAGTTGTTTGTGAACTACAATTTTGTGGATCAGTCTCTCACCATTTAATGGTATACAAGCCAGTAAATAGAGTTAGAATTACACATATTTTTATCATCGCGTCTCACTACCTGTTTGGAATGATAATTATGCTCAAGGCCATAGCCCACCAATAATTTCAGGAAGGGTTTGGTTGGCACATCCCCCAATTTCTGGAAGCTAGAAAAAAAATTCTAAATGATAAACAGTTCTAGAAGTTCTCTGAAGTGGTTTTTTTTTTATGGTAAAATAACCCCTTAGTACCGAAGGCTTGGAACATTTATCAATATTAAACACTTTTTGAAGCTCTGTGAAGTGTTTTATTATGGTAAAATACCCCCCAAAATGCTGAAGGCTAGGGAAATTTCTAAATATTTAACACCTCTAGAAGTTCTCTGAAATGATTTTTATGGTAACACAGCCCCCTAATTTGTATTTGTAACTTAATTTGGATATTGTTTGAGCCATAGATACAGTCATATATATTTTGTTCATAAAATTTCACTGGGCGTTTGAACCCCTAAAACCTCCCCCGGCTACGGCCCTGATTATGCTAAAAGAATAGGGACAGATAAGGTTAAATGAAGAATATACTTACCTACATTTTCGTGGAGGGAAAATTTAAAAACCCTTTATGAAAAAAATCCCCTTCAATACAACTGACGGGGACTCGATTCCTGATCTCCCCGACATTGGCAGTCCTTAGACCAGCGTTTCTCAAATTATTGTTGATAGAGGACCACTACTAAATGGAAGCTACGCGGACTAAGGGGCCCACCATGTCCCTTGAATAAAGGAAATGGAGTGGGGGAGTGGGGGGTAAGGGATTTAAAATAATACCAGGATAAATATTATTTTTAGTCAATTCTATTTTAGGACTATAAATACAAAACAAAACTTAATTTGTTGTATATATATATATATATATATATATATATATATATATATATAATTATCCTGCATTGAATTATTAAGTAGCCTAATAGTTTGATTATTTTTAACACTCTAATACTTATAATTTTTTTTATGGCTAATTGCTCTGATTTGTTGACGGAAGGGCATAGACTTCTTTTTCTATGTGACTTGTGTCCACCAAGGAAAAAAATAGAGAATAGTATGGCTATTTAATATTTTGCATATCAAATGTTTGTATAAGGCCTCGATGTTTTCAATATTCTTTAATATATTATTATTTCTAACCTTCTTGGGATCCTGCGAAAAACTTGATAGGTCACCACGGATTATCAGTGGTACGAGAACTACACTTTGAGGAACACTGGATGTAACTCTCACATTATACTTGACTACCGATCGCGGGGAGTTGGGGTTTAAATCCAAGTCGAATGTAATGAGGGGGGTTATTAATAAATAGTTTTAAACACTCCTTCCACGATAATGTGGGTACATTTCCTCAAAATTAAGCATCCCCATCCCTAACTCATTAGCGTAGTTAGTAGGTCTACATATGCATACAAACTAAATAGATAATAAGACGCCGTGCTAAAGAAAAAAAAAATTATCACCGCGTCTTACTACCCGTTCGGATTATACACACGCTAATGTGTAATGGTAGGGTGATTGTGAGATGAAATGAAGGACCTGCAGTTTAACGTGGAATCCGAACCACCGGTGGAACTTGGCATTCCACACATTCACAAGTTGTGGTTAATGATTATTGTTGATATCACCATGTGAATAAAATTAAACTATATGATTCTAATTGATAAATATTTGATTTACTTTTACCAAAAAATTGTTTTGATAAAAACAAAATTGAAAAAAAATACTGTTCTTGACTTAAGTTCCCCACACTCCCACCTTATTCTCGAAACACAATTTGAGAACGAATTTTAAGGATCTGCAACAAAATTCTTCCAGAAATATTCTGAAACAAGAACACACAAAAGCCTACTAATACAATAATTTAGAGCACTGCAAGTCTAGATCTAACCCAGGACCTTCAGATTTAAAGTGAGACGCGCTAACCTTCACGCTACACCCCCGTCTGTGGTGTAGGTTTTGGCGTGTTTTCTTCCAGTACATGATCTATTTATAACTTTTTTTTAATAAGCAGTTTGATGTAGTACTGTTTTATTTATGTCAAGGTTTGCAGTAGGTAAGTGACTTCGGTTGGCCAGAAACAATCCCACCTTAAAAAAGAATACCTAGCTCATTGATTTAGTTTTCTAACATTTTTGATGAAGTCAATGCAAACTAACCACAAAGGTAATGCCAGGATGTGGTCACCCAAAATAAAGAGAGAGAGAGAGTAAGGAATAAATGAAACAGTGTGTCGCACGTCACCGCTTATTTTGAGAGAGCGAAACCCAACCTTTCTCAAATAATAGAATTAATAATGGCGTGTCTGGGCTACATCAATATGTAACTCAGTTTGCGGAAAGATTAGCCAGTACTAATGTACCGTTATCAAGGGGACGCCCAAATGTACTAGTCGTACTTTCTTTCCATGTCTTGATGAGATGAGGGAGGGATGATAGTGAATATGACGGGGTAAAGCCAATGAAGATCTTAAACCTGACTTAAGCTTAACTAACCAAACCCTGGTGGCCATATGAATTATTCCCCATTCTAGAGGGTGGCGGGGGGGAATGCCCTGGTACCAGTCGGGAATTGAACCCGATACCTCTAAGTTAGCAGTCAGGAGATTTAACCACTATACTACAAGGCCAGTTAACGTTTCATATCCTATATATATTTTACAGAAGCAAGTCTTGCCACATTCACGACAAACGTGCATAAAGGACATATTTAAAAATAGCTGGTCCAATAATGATGTTTTTAAAGGCTGTCAAATTTATAAGGATTTAGGAAGATGCTTAATACCGGAAAGAAACTTTAATCTAATTTGCATGTACATTTCGTTCACCCTAAAATGTATCTAATCAGTCTTACTTTGATGGATTACAATATGACCCTATCTTATAATATTCTGAAAATTGAAAAATGACACCTGAACATGGAAATCGAACCCGTGACCTTTGGCTTAGTACGCCAATGCTCTAATCACTAAGCTATCCAGGAATCGTCCCGTGCCCAGGGTCATTCTTCACTCATATTTTAAGGCAGAGTCCATGATGGACGTGCGGAAATCGTCGGCTACAAATGTGTGATTTTATTAAGATCACACCCCCCTCGGTGGCGTAGTTGACTAACGCGCTTGTCGCGTTGAGCTCGACTGCTGAGGACGGGGAGATAGAGGTTCGAATCTCGGTCGGGTGAACTGGGGGTGGTTTTTCCTAAATGGTTTTCCACTCTCCCTCCACGCAAATGTGGGTTCACTTACTCTAATTCAACCTTCCCAATTCCTAATCCATTAGAGTAATTAGTACTTAAAGCGTATAAGCCGAACAGGTAGTAAGACGCGGTGATAAATATTATTATTAAGATCACGAGCTATCAGATAACGCAGCCAACCTAGGCTCGGTAACCCGCCTCGGTGGCGTAGTTGGCTAACGCGTTTGTCGTGTTGAGCTCGACTGCTGAGGACGGGGAGATCGAGGTTCGAATCCCGGTCGGGTGAACTGAGGGTGGTTTTTCCTAAATGGTTTTCCACTCTCCCTCCACGTGAATGCGGGTTCACTTCCTATAATTCAAACTTCCCAATTCCTAATTCATTAGAGTAATTAGTACTTAAAGCGTATAACCCGAACGGGTAGTAAGACGCAGTGCTAAAATATACTCGGTAGTACGCTTATTGCTGCCACTTGTACAATTATCTTATAAGGTATATCATAGTGGAATAATGCAAGGTAAGCTTTCTAATATACAGGGTGAACGAAGGATATATAGTTTAATTAATATGTTATAAATAAAAATTAATAAAGCTAATAAATTAGATTAATTTTTGTGTCAGTTATATTATATTTAAAAATATAAAACATTTATCCAATATTTTAGTAAAAAAATAATTATAATGGAACTCTAATAAGATATTATATAGTAAATGCAGCTTAGACAAATTAATATTACTATTCACATGTGTAATCATATTTTGGTAGGACATCTGCAAATCAAATGACTTGACGTATTCATGCGTGAAAGTAGATATAATATATTTCCTAAGTCGACCTCGGTGATCTTGGGCTAAAGTTCTCACCTCAAGACCCTATGTTCGTGGGTTCAAATCCAGCCGGTATCAACGGGTTTTTTCTAAGCGTTAAAAATCCTTAGCACAGCTTCCTTCGGAAGGAATTTAAATCTGTTTGCAATATGTCTATTGTGGTATATAAAGAAACCTGGAAGGTAGGTAAAAATACTTTTCCCACTAAAATGAGTAGACTTCCGTTCTTTCTCATGAAAATTCTCCTCTGCTGTAATTATCGTAATATAGTATTACGATAATTACTGCAGAGCTTATATTCTTCATTTATTGGTAAATATACACAATGGCAGGAAGATAACCTTAGTGCATTTATACAAGCACCTCATTTCCTGATGCCACAGTAGCTCCATGGCTTCTTTGGTGCTGACTGACAGCTCACAACTGACGATTTTTAAAAGTTATTAGACCAAATTATGTATCTCTACGCCGAATAAAATGATCAGCAAAAACCTGTGTTTAGCAGCTGTCACTTCTGACAGTAAAAATGTGTGTATATACCTAAATATTAACTGTCAGAAGTCAGCTGTGAGCTGACAGTCAGCACCAAAGAAGCCATGGGGCTACTGTAGTTATATTGGACATGCTAAACTCGCAGCCGTGTCACTGATTTTGTGCGGCCTGCGGACTTTTATGAATGGCGATGAACCAACACACCATGCAACCATAGTCTTCTTTCTACAAACGTCATTGAACTAGAATATTTGAGAATATATTACGGGATTTGGCATAGTTTGGATAAACCTGGCATGTGGGGTGTGTTTACCATGTTTGTACTTTTTTTTTCAACAGGGATAAGTTTTAAAAAGTTGTTGAATTCACGCACCATATTCGTGCAATGTTTGACAGCAATTACGTATGTTAACACTTGTTTCCTCACATGAAATAGATTCAAACAACAGAGAGGTCACAGCTTAAGGCCACAAATATGTCAACAATCATTATGAAAGTGCCTTCAACACCAAATTTAACAGCTGACAGTCACAATATTGCTGCAAGTAAAAGGTTTCAAAACTTTGTTATATTTTGGTTTTATAAACAAACTTCTTACCTTTTTCTTTTTGTATTAATAAGATGAGTTAAACTAATTTTACTTACTAAAATAACTATTGGATTTTTCTAAATATGTACCCTAGAGGATTTTGAATTACAGTTGAAACTTAGTCCGGCATTCTGTGGCTAGGCAAATCCCGTGGTACAGCCCATTTTTAATCTACCGCTATTAGTTTGAGAGCCGGCCACCAGGACCGTGCTAGTAGCAATAAACAGTACAAAGACGCCAAAACAGTTTTCATCTGCAGCCGAGTATTTTGGTTACACATTTTCTTGTTGGCATCGCGTCTTATTACCCGTTTGGGTTATACGCTTGCGTAATAATTACGCTAATGGTTTTAGGGATTAGGAATGTTATATTTAGATGAAGTGTACCCGCATTTGTGTGGAGGCTGAGTGGAAAACCATTTTGGAAAACACCCTCAGTACACCCAACCGAGATTCAAACTTTGATCTACCCTTCATCGGCATTATAGTCCATGGCTAGAGTAATGCTTTAGACCATGCATCCACCGAAGTGGGTTATACATTCTTGTTTTCGCTTGTATTCTGGCTATATTTTAGCCCTTATCTTTGTCTACCATGAGACCAAGAGTTTTGAAATAGGATGTACTAAAGACTTATTTCCTGTTTTAAGCTTTATCATACCTTGTATGACATAACGATAAGTGTGTAGAGTGATATGGCAGGCCTAGGCATATATATATATATATATATATATCTTATTTTANTATATATATATATAAAGGGTATTTAGGAGTCAAATTCTGTGGTCCGGTACATGTCCCAAGGGTTTAGGAATAAAATAGTTTAAACTGTATAACCAATGGGTTCCTTCTGGTCAAACGAGTTGACTCATTTCTCTAATTGCCTTGAAACTATATATATATGACTCAGACGACCGGTTAAATTTCATGTTACATAGAATACGCCGTTATACGGATAATATTTTGACGAATTTATGACTCAACTTTTGTAAATATTTATTTTTCATTGACTATCTTTAAAAGGAACGTTTTGATTTTATTACATGTACTGTTAGTTTATTTCGAGTGGGAGTAGTGAAAACCCAGTCCTCTTTCCTACGTGCCTGAACATCGCCACTGCCAGTTTAATCAATAAAATAATAGTCTAGCACTTGTGTTTATACATCAGGAAAAGGTTAGTCTGTCATAAAATTGAGAGCATATTTGAAACATTAAAATAATCCAAATTAACTTTTTTTTTAGAATCGCGTCTTACTATCCGTTCGAGTTATGTACTAACTAAGCTGATGGTTTTAAGAAGGTTAGATGTAAAGGAGGTCTACCCTCATTTGCGTGAAGGAAGACAGAGAAACCATTTAGGAAAACCACCCATAGTACTATTATTGGTACATACGATTGAGATTAAAATCTCGATATGACCGTCATCGACAGTCTAGCATGCTGCAAGAGTAGTGCGTTAAGGTGCGTATTCACTTGAGCGTTTTACCTCGATAGAGCAGGAAATGCCGAACACCCCGAACAAGCACGAACAAATGATACATCCAAATATCTCGAGCATTCGGACCGTTAGCTGGTGCTCGACTTGTTCCCGCCAATTTTTTTGCCACGAACAGAACAAGCACTGGAGCTCGGTCTCAAAAGGGATTTGATAGTGGTAGCAGGTTCTTTCTTTGTGCCGTGTACATTGACTAAAAAGAATAAAATGAGGGACAGGAAAATGTGGATAAGGCGGTTGTTTTGTAGGCGGCAAAATACATAACTTTTATAGAGACTGGACGAAGAACATTTCAGAAATTTCACCCAAATGTCATCTCAAGACATTGAGATTTTGGTTAACCCTTGTTGGCCATAAAATTTCTAAAATGGACACAAAGTTCCTTGTAAGCAATACCAGTGAAAGATAATTTGGCACTAACGTTACGTTGTTTTTTTAGATACTGGGAACTCATTAGCAAGCTTACCGCTGAAGATAAAATATTCTCTCTTATGTCTGATCTGCTCGAGATGTTAGACACAGGAGACCCAATCAAATATCAGGACCTACCATCTCAAATTAGTGCGCATGCGCAGTTGTCAACGTTTGTGCTTTCCAGCCAGAAGCGAGCAGACAACTTCGTTAGCCGTTGTGAGGAGATTTGAAATAACTTGTTAATGTAAAGCGTGTTTATCGATGTATTGGTTTGTGCCATGACACAGCGTTATAATTTGTAAACAGCCATTGGGACAAAGAACTAAAATATATGTTTATCTACTAGAAAATAAAATGTGTTGATAATCAGCTGTTTTAAAGAGTTGCGATGCACCATGAGTCAACTTAAAGTGTGTGAATTACTGCGCAGATTCTGCTTTCTATTTTTTGACGAGGCGTGTGAATCAAGCTTTACATACGTTACTTTTTACTGTATGTGGTAAATGTTGCTCATTATTATTTTTTATTACATTATGGAAACATATTAAGAATATGATAGTTCCGTTATGAAACTCACAACATTATGTGTCATAGGGTATCGGCCCACTCCACCGCGGCAAACATTCAGAACGGTCCGAACAAGTGAGAAAACAAGTATCCACTGAGCACAAGCGAACTGCCTTTCTTTGAGCATTCCCCCCAAAAAACCGACGGTTGCTCGATAGCGTTCGGCTCTTTCGGTTCCGTTCGGCGCGTGTTCACCGACAGGTATTCACTTGATCATTTTACTCCGAACGAACTGAACGCGCTCGTGCTCAAGTGAATAGGTACCTTTAGACCCTGCGGCCACCGAAGTGGGTGTAAGTCTGGTATTAATATTTAGATTGTGAATTCAAAAATCTTAAGTGCTACATAATGTAATTAAAGTCCACATGTTTTGAACCATTATTAAAATGATTTGTTACATTGGAAGGTAAGAAGGGGGGGGGGNGGGGGGGGGGCGGGGATACCACACTTCAGCCTACGCTGTGCCATTGATCGCAGGACTTTCTATTGAAGCAAAAACTATCAAAATCAAGTCATTTTATTTCCGCTTGCAAGGATATTGTATAATTATCATTAGTTGGGAGCCTCATTCCAATAGATAAACTTGTTTTAAAATTGCACAATGTCGTAGTTATCTGCAAGAAAGTTAAATAAACGTGATCTGAAACCTGTTCTAAGATCCTGTTCCATCTGGACATTTTGTAACACTGTAGGGACAGTTGAGTTGAAATCCATTACGTTAATATGCTAATAATAACAACCTTCAGTGGACTCATGGTATAAGGCATAACTCTTGCAATAGATTAGACAGGGAGCTCGGGGTTCAAATCCCGGTTTAGGTCTACTTAGGGTGTTTTTATCATAAATTGTTTTCTACTCTCCCTCCACAAGTGCACGTTCTATAAATTCAACTTTACGCATCACTAAAACTTTAGTATAATGAGTACATATGCGTAGACCTATAAATTGAATGGGTGGTAAGAAGCAGTGCTAAAAAAACACATGGTAAGGATCGGTTTTCTACCCCTACGACTCTGTATACTTGACTTCATTTTAGGAAATCATCACCAAAATTGACCAGTTTTTATCCGTACATTTCTTAAAATATTTATCACCAACAAGGTTGGTTTAGTGGTTAGCATTTTGAACTCTTGACTCAGGAATTCAAACTACAATTCCATCCGGTGGACTAGTGATATGTTTTTTTATTGTTCTCCTCTCCTCTATTTCCCTATGAAAAGTGTTGTCAATTTATCTTCGAACATACTAGTTTGCATTTCCATAAAATTTTACATCCTCAACTTTAACTCTTAGATTTGTTAGTTTATATGTGAGATAGATCAAATAAGCCACAACATTTGGAGCATTAATTTTTTATAAATAGGTACGTATAATAAAGTTTTGATCCACGAGAACCAAACTTGACATTGATTGTAGATTTTGTTTTGATGTGAGCTAATAAATTAACTTCAATAAAGTGAAAAATGACAACCTAGATATGGGCATCGAACTCGGAAACTGTGGCTTTATACGTCAATGTTCTGCCACTGAACCATCCTGGTTCATCTTGTATTCAGGGCTAGGGCCATACGAGACTAACCTAGATGGTTCAAGGACTGGTACACATCAAAGATAAAGGTCTCGGATTCAATTCCCGTGTTTGGATTGTCATTTTTAACTTAATTTAATTATATTTAACATAAACAATTATTTGTACAAATATCACATTTCTATTTATAAATAATATGAATGAAATGATATTATATTGACACCTTTTTGATATATTATTATTATTATTATTATTATTATTATTATTATTAGCACCGCGTCTTACTACCCGTTCGGGTTATCCGCACTTACGCTAATGTGTAATGGTAGGGTGATTGTGAGATGAAATGGAGGACCTACAGCTTAACGTGGAATC
>CABFOW010004749.1:0-16657 GCA_902141385.1 Timema californicum | reverse complement strand
ACCTGGTGGTCTAGGGGTAAGGTGTCGAACTTCTGTGCTGGGGGCCCGGGTTCAATCCTCGGTCCCGGCACAGATTTATCTGATTGCCAAACCCTTCCTTCACCTCTGACAAGACATCTTGTGAATGTGGGGAATGCCAGGCCTCCCCCGTGGTTCGGATTCCACGTTAAACTGTAGGTCCTCAATTTCATCTCACAATCACCCTACCATTACACATTTGCGTAAGTGCGTATAACCCGAACGGATAATAAGACGTGGTGATGATGATGATAATAATAATCTAACGCCTCATTCTTATGATAGAGTGGGTTGATGGCGATGGAGAGATTGGGGTTCGTATTACAGTCGGATGTACTGAGAGTGGTTTTTCATAAACAGTTTCCCATTCTCCCTTTACGTAAACGAAAATACACTTAATTTTAAATGGTATATTTGTCATCCCTATTCAAATAAGCGGAATTATTGTATGCATACAATCTGAATAGGTACTAAAATGTGGGAAAATATCAAAATAAGTTCATGTCATTTGGTGGATTGGCCGCTCTACCAGTCTTGATTATACATATGGCCCTTCATCTAGTTGATTAAAATCTAGATACTTAGGAGATATTATCAATATATTTGAATAAAGGCATCACCGATACTCAGAATAAAAAATCGTACCAGAACTTTTAACACCAGACTCATTAACGGCTATGATAATAAGAGTAAGGAAGCCATTTTAGCTTAATTATAGCAGTGTAAAATCATTTCTAGAGCATCCGGCTGGAATTCAAACATCGAAACTCTCAATAAACGTTGACTAAATGCGTTGCGACTCTTTTTTTAAGTGCTGTTTCACACAAGCATCTTCTCATAACTCTTAATAAGAATAATTTCTAAAGCGCGTTTTCATTCTAAGATCTTTTCACACGAACTACTTTCTACCTTGAGACTTTTCCGGCGGATGCCGTGAATAATACCAACCATACTCTGAAATCACACACTTCGGCACATGGCTATCAGTATCTATAATAATAATAATATTTATCACCGCGTCTTACTACCCGTTCGGGTTATACGCTTTAAGTACTAATTACTCTAATGGATTAGGAATTGAGAAGGTTGAATTAGAGTAAGTTAACCCGCATTTGCGTGGAGGGAGAGTGGAAAACCATTTAGGATAAACAACCCCTAGTTCACCCGACCGAGATTGGAACCTCGATATCCCCGTCCTCAGCAGTCGAGCTCAACACGACAAGCGCGTTAGCCAACTACGCTGAAAGGAAGGAACATTGTTGAAAGTTATTAAAGCTACGAAAGCAGTTTTTACGATTCATTACTAGATTTATGTAATCTTCAATTGTCATTTTTGGTAGATACTATATATACCTCTGAAATTAAACTATTAATATAGTAAAATGTCATTTATGTTGACCACAACAAAATATTTTTGCATTCTATAAAAGTTCAGGTGATCTAGGGGTAATGTGTCAGACTTCTGTGCTGGGGGTCCGGAGTTCATTCCTCGGTCCCGACACAGATTTATCTGATTGCCAAACCCTTCCTTCACCTCTGACAAGACGTGTATTAATCACAACTTGTGAATGTGTGGAATGCCAGGCCTCCACCGTGGTTCGGATCCCACGTTAAATTACAGGTCCTCCATTTCATCTCACAATCACCCTACCATTACACATTAGCCAAGTGCGTATAACCCGAACGGGTAGTAAGACGCGGTTATGATGATGATGATAATAATAATAATAATAATAATAAAAAGTTATTTCCGATTATAATCCTACTATATTGGTTTTCATTCAATGGTAGATAATTAGAGACGCGTAGTTTCCAGATAAACTATACACCGTCTACATTAGGAGTGTAGGTGACAGCTATTAAAAGTTACCACATCTACTCTGAGGTATCCATTCGCCAAACCATATGGTATGCAATATCATGTGTCTACCTGCTGTCACGTTTGGCAACAAAACTTTAACAAAAATAATGTTTTTAATAATCATGTTTTTTAACCGTTTTTACGTCTTTTATTAGCTGTCAGTTACCACCACTCTTATAGCGAATGGACTTTAGTTCACCTTTTCAAAAGTGATACGTTTTAAAGTGAACTACAAGATGACGCGACAGTGTACAATCGTGAGTTTTCGACCGATATCGGTCATAGAAACGGAGTAACAAAGACAATAATTAAAGGCTAACTTCTAATTTGAGTTTCGCAATTATGTCAGGCTAAAAAGTTCATTTTTTGGCATTTTCCGTGCTCAAAATCTACCTTACTCCCTCTACAGAGCCATAAAGATTAGCATCGTTTTCTCAATATCTGTAATTAAATCACCCACTTCTGTTGTCGAATGGTCTTTGGCAGTGGTCCTCGTATCACTGGTAGTCCGCAGCTGCCTATCAAATGGTCCGCAGGATCACAGGAAGCTTAGTAATAATAATAAATTAAATAGTGTTGATTAAATATTATACACAAATTTGAAATGCAACATATTAAATATCAAATATCCATACCATGCTGTATTATTTTCTTGGTAGAAACAAGTTAAAAAGACAAGAAAATTCGTATCAACATTAAGTCAAAAATTCCGAAATATATAAAAAATATATAAGGATTAAAACGTGGAAAATAATCAAAATACTATTAATTCCTGATTCAATGTACTTACAGGCCTATATTTATTTTCATCATTTCATTTACTAAATTCCTTCTGATCATGTATTTATAGTCACAAAATAAAATTACCATAAATAGTGTGTTGTTGTTTTTTTGCATTATTTTAAACACCACCACCCCCTTTACTTCTTCGGTGGACCCCACAGTGCTCATAACTTCCCTTTGGTGATCCTATATCACCAAGACTTTGAAAAACACTGCGGCATAAACCATTAGATCACAGAAGCGGCTAATTCGGAGTTTCGGATCCCAGATAATTTTAGGGTGTTATTTTCCCTCAGTGGTTTTCTACTTTCATTTCACACAACTGTAAAAACACTACCTCTAAATTCGAACCCACCTCGGTGGCGTAGTTGGCTAACGCGCTAGTCGTGTTAAGCTCGACTGCCGAGGACGGAGAGATCGAGGTTCGAATCTCGGTCGGGTAAACTGGGAGTTGTTTTCCCTAAATGGTTTTCCACTCTCCCTCCACGAAAATGTGGGTTCACTTCCTATAATTCAACCTACCCAATTCCTAATCCATTAGTGTAATTAGCACATAAAGCGTATTACCTGAATGGGTAGTAAGACGCGGTACTAAAGACTAATACTCTAAATTCGACCTCATTCATCTCTACTCAATTTGTGTATTTAAATGCGTCTAGATCGGACGAGTAGTAAGACATAGAAAAAGTTATACTCAACCATCTAGCTCACTCGGTAGCACGTTTGTCCTTTGATTTAAAGTACACGTGGTCTATTTCCGGTGATTGGCCTGAAATTGTATAATTAGTAAAATTGGACGTTCCCTCTTTTTTCCACACACTCTGGATGACATTACTTAGAAAACTAGAATGAAACAGAAAATGAAACTATATTGTCGACTAATTTATCTTTAGTTTACATACTCATTCTATATACTTCTTGTAACGGTGCAAATATGGCACATATTCCCGTCACTTAAGGTGAGAGTACAGGGAACGCGAGTTGAGGTGTTGTTTTTTTTTTGCAGTTTTTATAGCAATATATTATTTTGGTCAGAAGTAGTAAAATATTTCTCCAGTAGAAACGTGGACTTTAATTTTCTTCACGTAGTGGTATTAACCTTTTTCGTAAATATTTATCATAAGCATAGATAAGAAACTTTTAAAATGAAGAGAAAAAATTGTCAATAAATTCTAAGACACCCTTGACAGATATTCCAGAACTGTTGATGTCACCATATCAAGAAAATTGATATCGATGTTTTTATTGGAGAAGGTGACCTGGCGGTCTAGGGGTAAGGTGTCATACTTCTATGCTGGCGGCCGGGGTTCAATCCAAGGTCCCGGCACAGATCTATTTGGTTACCAAACCCTTCATTCACCTCTGACAAGACATCTTGTGAATGTGGGGAATGCCAGGCCTCCACCGTGGTTCGGATTCCACGTTAAACTGTAGGTCCTTCATTTCATCTTACAATCATCCTACCATTACACATTAGCGTAAGTGCGTATAACCCGAACGGGTAGTAAGACGTGGTGCTAATAATAATAATAATGTATTGGAGAATTATTTGATTTATTTGGGATAAAAATATGTTTTGATATAAAAAAAACAGTCAAAACAACGTCTTTTGCTACGTTCCCTCCCCCCACCTATTAAAAAAACTGGACTCGATTGGTATATTTTGAGCCATCTGACCTTGATAGCTGATCTTGAGAAACCCGTTAAACCCGTATCACACGACACTAGCTCGTAATTGAAATCCAGTGTGCTAGCTAGCACGTCATCATCTAGCGTCGTGTGGATCAGAAAAAGTAGACTGGTTCTGCCTCTTGGTACTTGCTACCATACGAGTTGTGAGGGTATAACAGGTGATATTTTCGTACTAGTTCCGACACTAGTCTGTGTAATTCGACCAATCAATGCGTGCTGAGACTGTGTAGATAAATGGTATAAATGGCGCTAACATAGTAATCGGATGTGATTTTGTTGTTGGCAGAAAAGTATTCTAAACATCCTTGTTTATATAATACCAAATTGCAACAACATGACAATATATTTAATTAAAAGTATGTCATCTAAAAACGATAAATTGTGTTCCAGACCATTTTTAATCTAAATAAACTTGATAGCATGCCAACTTTGGGTGGCTGTTTTTTTTTTTTAAATATAAAGTGTGCGTAGGCCTTAAAAAGAACATTTGTGTATCAAGGATACTGTACTTGGACATCCATGGGCTTAGGGGCCTCTGAATACATTGTAAATAAATGAATACAAATTTAGGGAGATACTAAACGTTTGTGTCACCCCTAATGTAACTTAGCTAACCTCCGAATGTATCATATTTAGCATCCTGCGACCATTATTTCGTCTTTCCCAGCCAGTCCCGTGTCCACATTCTTTTTCTACGCTCCCTCTCATAATTTTCAATATCTTTATTAGTAGTTAATGAAGCTGCTCCACCCGAAATTAATCTCTGACGTTCGATAAATATTTGCACTAGAACCTAGTACCAAACTAGCAGCGTGTGAATACTCTAGTCCTGTTTCTATTGTACTAGCTAGTATACAGATATCTAGGCACTAGTTAGCACACTTGATTTCTAGTACAAGCAAGTGTCGTGTGATATTAGCTTTAGTTTGATGACTGATGAGGAAAGAGGGACAAGAAATGTCAACGGATCCTCACAAGAGCAGGTTTTTTTTTTATGACCCGTTCACACACGGACGTATATTTTTCTGTACATGACTCAGTCGACTTTTCCCCCCATACTCCACGTCTTACTACCCGTCCGAGCTATCCTCTTATTTATACTAATGGGAGGTTGGGATGAGTAAGGTATACTTGAGAAGTGTACCGGAATCTGCGTGGATAGTGTGATAAACTATTTAGAAAAAAAACACCTCAGAGTAGCCGGCTGGGATTCAAACCCACAACGTCACCAGCAAAGCGGACAATACTAGACTGACGCCTTTGGCCACGTGTGGGTTTATGGAATATCTATTGCATAAAGACTTGACATCATATTTTCATGATAGGTTTAGCTATTGATCCACCCGGTAGACATGTGGGCTAGGGCATCCACTTAGTCCAGTCTTATTTGCCGGGGATGAGGAGGTCGGGGTTAGAATCTCATTCGGGTGTGCTGAGGGTAGTTTGTCTTCGATTATTTCCCACTCTCTCTCCACGTTGATTCGGGTACATTTCCTCATCTCTAGTACATATGTGTAATGATATGCACAAAACCCTCAAAAGTGGGCCCACGGACTAAAATGTCAATCTTATTTAATCTGATTTGCTGGTGATTGGGATTTAATTCATTGCTGGGTGTAATGAGGTGTCGTCCCCCATCCGAATGATTTCCCACGCCCTCTATACACAAATGTGGGTACATTACCTCTAAATTCTAACTTCATCAACAATACCTCATAAGATTTATATATATATATATATATATGTGTGTGCTTATATAGCCCAAACGGTATTAAGACACGCCTCCCCCCCTCCCCCCATAAAAGTATGAAAAAATAGGATTGTGTGCACCTGTCTTCCCTTCTCGTGTAACCTCAGATGACCTACAAGCTACACCTGTTGGTTTTGTTAGTAGAGTCGGTCACTTTGTAGTGAGCGGTTTGTCTTTACATGACTGTTGTTAAATCATCTCCTAAACAAACTCCCTATAAATCTTCCCTAAAGTATCCTGGGAGCTAAAAATGAATATTCCAGTTTAAAGACGTTTTTATGTTGATTTTTTAATGTAAGCAATTTAATGCCCATCCTCATAATTAAGTGTTAAAAAATAGTCACCCACAAGTGTACATAGGATCTTGGTTCAAATCTGGTTGATGGTGAAGACACTATTTAGTATTTAATTAATTTAAATTGGTTGAAAAATGACACTGAAATTGAACCCGGGACCTTCTGGCTTAGCGCGTCAATGTTCTACCACTGAGCTATCCATGATTGTTTTTCAGTGCTAAGGGTTATTATTCACTCAAGGTTGAAAGTTAATCTAGTAGCTTTTCTAGCTTTCATATAAAACTCTTTCTATGAAAATGTGAATGTACACCGTGTCACTGTCGCAAGTACTAACAAACAGGATACAAACTGAAATATTTTCATCTCTCTTAATTCTTGTTCAGGTTCTTCTAGTAAATACTTTAAAGTTTTGGTTAGAGAAAAGTTCCTTTTCTGTTAGATTCTTAATTAGGTTCTGTTTTTTTTTACATTTTATTTAATAGTTATAGGATACTCCTAGTGTTATCAAATTTGTAAATCAAAAAATACATTAAAATTATTTACAACAAATTAAAAGTTATCTATTCACAAAATAAAATTAAAAAATACAAAGGAACACAAATGACTTTGACAAAAAAATCCGACAAAAGGAAAAAGAAAAAACCGTATTTCAAAACAATAAAATTAAGTTCAAGAAATAAAATGAGATTATAAAAATTATTTAGTAACCGATTAAAATCTTAGTTATATATTGATTCTAATTCCAGTTCGGGTTCTAAAGCAATTAATTTTTAAGGTTCTTTCCCCTTAAATATATCTTTTAATTTCGTCTATTGGTTCTGGTTTGACTCCCTACTAACGAATGTTGTGTTTTTGCAGAATTGAAGAACATGCTATCCAACATAAAGGAGTTACCAGTTATCGAGCTAGGAGACTTCAAACTTTCCTTAGAACTGGATGAACTCAGCCCGGACACCAAAGAGATTGCAAGGAAAGAGTTGAGAGAGACTCCAGACATAGTTCACAACGCTTTGTCAGTTCTCAGGGATCTTCTTAAAGGTAAGATCATTAAGTCTGCTCTTAGTTAAAAATACCTAACACTCATGACCATCTCGAGCATATTTTGGTGGGGCCCATACGAACTTACATTTTGGTGCCCCTCCTATCCCATATATTCTGTTCAAAAATTGTCTTGGAACTTGAAAGTATATGGTTAACAGACACCCACTTTGATGGTCACATGGTCTAAGGTACTACTCTCACAGTAGACTGGACTTCCAATGATGGGGAGATCGAGGTTTGAATCTCTGTCAGTTGTAATAAGGGTGATTTAATAAAATGGTTTCCCACTCTCCCTCTACACAAATACGGATATACTTTCTATAAATATAACCTTCTTAATCCCTAAAGACATCAGCATAATTAGTACATAAGTGTGTAACCTGAATGAGTAGTAAGGAGCGATGCTAAAAAAAAAAGCTAACAGACAAAAATTCATGGAAGTCATGTTTTTCCTCACCTTAATTCTTCTTTTGTGAATCAGTCCTGAGACCGGTATAAACCGTAAATCTTCCATTTTCCTCGTCCTGAGCGTCTTCTTTCATACTTTTGTAACTTCTTTCTTTCTTGATATTTATTAGAAGTTCAAACTTTGATTTGAAAAAAAGTGAAATTTTATGAAAGTATTCTTTTATACACTAACCATTATTTGAGATAAGAAAAGAAAGTTTATTTTACACATTAACATCAAGAATTTAATTATTACAATAAGGGTAACAGGAACAAAGAATCTTAAGAAAATGTGCCGTTTTTACATAACTTAACGTTACAAGACAATGGTTTCACAGTTTTGTGTCTGGAGTTGAGAAGTAAGTGTACCAACTGTATATGGAAACAATGACAAAAGTTTTCGCACAAAGCTAACACCCCTCGAAATATTGAGTGATGTGATATAATTTCACCCTTTCTTAAATCCAATTCTTAATTCTACTTACACATCTCAAATATTGGATTGAAATTTTTATAAAACATTAAGGTATAAGTAGTTAGCTTTCCCACATTGGTTTAATTTTTTCTCTCTTCAATTTAAAAGCGGTTCCGATTAATTTCATTTTTTAAGTTATGACGTAAATTCATATTAAAACTTTAGTTGTAAATTAATAGTTTGGGGGGTTTGATTGCTAAGTTTTTCTGCTAAAGAATGCTGTGCTAAGTAATCAATATGCATCATAAATAGAAGTTATATTTAAAAAAATCAATTCAAAATTTATAAAATAAAAAAATCATATTTATTCTTTCTTTAATCTAATATATCTAGGAATTTGAGGATTCAAAGGACATTGACCAAGTTTTTGAGAATTATACATTATTTTAAATAGAGCATTAATACTAATGACATGTGACCAATCCACATTTAGTGAGGATAAATATATTATATTACAACAAATAGTTCTCCAAATTCTCCAGTGAATATTCTAAAATGAGAGCAATATACTGATGAAATATTCAACAAATTTCGATAAAGACTATTTTGAAAATATTTAAATAAATGTACCCAAAATGAGTTAACACATTTAAGTCCCCATTTTACTATTTGAATTGTTTGTAAAATATACATCCTTTCTAAATCTAAAACGTTTTATAAAATATTTAAAAAAAATTGTATTACCTTATTTTCAAACTTAGATTTATTTGATAAAGTTTTATTTTATTTTCACCTTTATTATGTTATTCAAAGGCAGCAATCCACTCTGACTGTTTCAGAGGAAGCTGACTTACACACGCCGCATGATAATGATACCTGGTTGATTCGCTTCTTGAGACCTTGCAAGTTTTACCCAGAGAGCGCTTTTGATCTGGTAAGTTTCACCCAACGAGTAAGTACAGTCCAATTTTCACAGGAAAGGACCTCTTATAAAGTAAAAAGCAAATTTTTTCAAAGGACAAAATAGATAACATTTTAATATTTATATTATTGTTATTTTATATGTTTTGATAAAAATCTATGAAAAGTGACCGTTGCAGATCACAATCATGATTTAACATATGAATATGATAAAGTAGATGTAATAACTTTTCTTAGTTGTCACATAAAGGTCTTTCATGTGATATATGACTAAGTCACTAAATATTAGATTTACAATTAGTACCTTTGAAATCATTGTTTTAAATGTATGTTGTAGGTCTAGTAAGTGATTATTCTCGTCATCCAATGTGAAGTGGAGAGCCTATCAAAAGAGCATCTTTCGAACTCTTACCTCTTATTCTTTTCTAAAATTCAAGATTTTATTGCTTTCATTTTTTAGTTTTATTTTTATCATAAGGTTTACCAACCATTTATTCTGAGGGGTAGAGGGCTAAAGAAGAAATTAACCAAATTTATCATGGCGAGAGTAATTGAAAACCAAAGCGAGTAACATTATGTTGAACTCCTCCCCTTATCGTACCAAACCTGGATTCAAATTCTTGACTTTTTCAACTGTGGCCATGTGTTATGTTTAATAGATTGGTTGTCTTTCACCTATGGGTAATTTAATATATTAGTATGTCCCTAACTATTATTATCATTATTGCTTCTAAAGGATCTTAAAACAAATGTAGTTACTCTACTCTTGTGCAAGTTCATAATTATCAATTTTGAATCAAATCCAAAGCTTGACTGACTCAAATCGAGTCTCATGCTTAAAAAAAAGATTTCAAGTCGAATGCGAATTGAATCGAATTCTAGTCGGATTCCATGCTTAAAATATCTGATTAATTTTTTTTTTAAATAGGTTCTGATCTAAATAAAATAATTTATTTTAGGCTTACTATGATAATCATATTCTGAAAATTGAAAAATGATACCTGGTCACGGGAATCAAACCCAGGACCTTACCTTGGCTTAGAACGCCAATGCTCTTACCACTGAGCTATCCAGGATTCGTCCTGTACCCAGGGACATTCTTCACTCATATTTTAAGGCAAGAGTCTATGATGAACGTGCGGAAATCGTCGGCTACAAATGTGTGATTTTTTTTTAATAAGCTTAACCAAAGGTCCCGGGTTCGATTCCCGTGTCCAGGTGTCATTTTTCAAATTTCAGAATATGATATCTAGATGGAGTAATTCTCACTAAAAAGCATAAATAATAGCTTTGGCTATTTGATTCATTATTATGATAATGTTTCAAATTGAATCTGGGTTGAATATTTTACTATGTTAAGTTTCTGAATCAAATTCAATAATAAAATATTTGAAAAAATGTTGATACACATTCTAGGTTTAATAAAATAGATGAAAAATCAATTAAAGATCACACTACATTTCCACTCATAGTGCAAAAATATGGGATCCATTAAGATTCGAAATTTTAGATCGAATCAGAATCTTGAAGTTTCACATAGGCTTAAGCTACTAACACTTCTTAATGTAATGTAACAGGACTAAAATTAAAATAAGTCTTGACATAGTACCTATGTGTGTTTTAATGTTGTGATAAATCAATCAAATGAAAGTAGTAAAACAAATTAGAGTAAAGCTTGTTAATAAGTAGTTATGTAATAGTAAAAAAGCAGTCAAAATATATAAAGGGCAACAGAGTAATTTATGATAAGTACCTATTGAAAAAGTCACAAAAATGAATATTTAGGTTAAAAAGCCCTTGTTAAGTTACAAACATCATAATACATATTAAAACAATAATTAGCCTCTTATTAAATTGAGTGTATATAATCATTCCTCAAAAAGATTTAATAAGAGCCTAATTATTGTTTTCCCATATTTTAATATGTTTGTAACTTAACAAAGGCTCTTTAACTAACACATACATTTTTATGACTTTTCACTATTGAAAATTACTCTATTGCTTTGTATGTATATTTTAACCATTTAGTAACAAGTTTTATTCTGATTAATTATGTTATTACTTTCTTTTGATAGATTTCTCACAAAATTATAATAATCTTTCCTTATTAAACTTTCACACATGATAATTAGGAAGCTTCGACCCAGACCAGACTCAAAATTTAAACTATCTTAGAGATAACTGGGCAATGTTTAAAGACACGGCTACTCGCAATGATGGCCAGATGTCCAAAGGCATTCCTCATAATTCACTTGTTTACTATTTATAAGGAGGTCAGGGTTTTAATCCCGGCCAGTTGCACTGGAGTGTGATTTACCTATCCTATTCCTGTGCTAATGCAAGTGCAACTACTAAAAAACTAATGGCTTCATCTCTTATCCCTTAGATCAAGCCACTTTGAATGCACTTGATAGGAAAGGGTACGATTCCGCGAATATCTTCATCAGAGTCGAGGCTTGCAACAGTTTGGTGGATGCATCCTCAGCTGCCACTCAATGCTCCAACCCTTACAATTATATCGATTGTTTTGCAGATAAAGCGGTATTACCAGTTCAAAGTGAAGCATAGCAATGTATATGAAGACTTGAAACCCAGCAAAGAGAAGAATTTGTTTGAGCACAACATACTAACAGTGCTACCAAAACGAGATCAACTGGGAAGAAGAATACTTTTACTGGAACTGGGGAGTGAGTATTTTAATTACAGCTGTCACTAGATTCAGTGGCCAAATGATCTAAGGCATCACTCTAGTAGTTGTACTAGCCAGCTGATGACGGGGAGATTAGGGTTCAAATCTTGGTCAGATCTAATGAAGGTGGTTTTTTCTTAAATGTTTTCCCATTCTATTTCCACACAAATGCGAGTATATTACCTCCAAAATGCTTCCTTCCTCATCTATACCCTATCAGAGTAATTATTATATGCATATAACCTGAACAGGTAGTAGGATGCGGTGATAAAAAAATGATAGCTATCAAGTAAGGATATCTTTGTGCCAGAGCCGATTTATGGCTAAACAATCCAATAGGAAACTTGAATAAAAATAGATTGGTAAAAAAAGTTCAAGATGAAATGGAGAGGAAGTAAAGTTATAGGCAGGCACTTTTTCCTTTATAAATATAAAATATATTTTGGGCATAGTAAATAAAATATTATTTCAGTAGGCCCACTGAGATGGCGAACGTGTCTATATGGTGTTTGATGTAGGTATGGCATGCATGTGGCTGTGAGTTTCAAGTGGTGACGATATGGTGTAAAGCCAATTGATATGGCCATCTTTGCCAACAACAAACCACACATGCCTACGGACATAAAATTACTATACATTCTTGAATTGTCTTCAAATTTAAATTAAACTTTATTTTTCTTACCTCCTACTCCAATATATTTTGCAATCTTGCTACAAGATTGTTCCTGTATTGAATTTCGATGGTAGTCATCATCATTGATGTCATAAAATCAGGATAAACTCTCCACCAATTCCACAAACTTAATATTAAATTCGGGATTGTCCCACATTGAAAAAACTCACAAACAAAATTCAGAACAAAAATATGGTCCAATAACCGACTACAGTACACTAAACAGCGACCGGTGTGTATCAATCACCATACGGCCGCCACACAAGTTTAAACATGTCGGAGCCTAGGGGCGGGTGCATGGCGCCATGACACACATGACACACCACACCACTTCAGCGCCTCTCTAGTGGGTGCTATCCTATTAATTTACATGTGCTCCCCTCACACCACATGCCATACAAACGCCACCATCTCCACCAGACCACACGCTCGTCATCTCAGTGGGCGCCCTGCCGTAGATTTGTTTAGTTTAATTATTTACTATATTTGTTAACATAAAATGCTTGAATATTTGTCATGGGCATCCCAAAATTTAATGATAATGTTTTCTTTTAATATAAAAAGTTTCTCATTAAATTTAATTGTGTTCATGACATATAATAAAAATATTATTTATATTACAATGCGTAGAAACTGAAATCAAACATAGGTATCTATGGAGACATTATTTTATTTATTTTAGTCAAAACAAGTTATTTGCTACAAAAAGTGAAATATACTGGTCTTATCGTGTATTTTCTTCCATCCAGACCATCCAGGACATCAACTGATTAGCCTCATTTTCAAATTTAGTTTTACTAAAAAATATCATTGGATTTATCTAAAATATTGTCAGGACAGTTCTTTAAAAAATGATAATGCCTTGAAATATACCATTTCATTAAATTTTTTAAATTAGTTCTTATCAAGACAAAATTTTCACAATAACAAATTATTTCAAGATATATTAAAAACTGCATAATGGTTTTGAAGGTAATTTTCTTTAAAAATAACTTCCAGGTTACATTAGTTTTAACAAGTTAATGATTATCTTATTATATTCCATGTCTGTTAATCTTGTGTAGATATATTTTCTTTTTAATTATACTTTCTCTTTCCAAAAACATAGTGTATATTTAACATTAGGACTATTCAGGCATTGTAATAAAAAGCTCAACACTTTACATTAAAAAACAACACCCAACACCTAGTTAAAACAATCACATATGTCATTTATAATAAAGGTTCATCCCTAAAATATAAGCCTTTTTATTAGAAGGAGGCTTCCACAACAAGGTTTGATTCTGTCCTTTTATCATTAACTAGAATTTGCCCATGGCTTCGCTCATATCTTTGAAACTAAATATTAATTATAAACCTCTTTATTCCCTATCTCACAGGAATTTCAAAAATCCGGCCTTATTCCTAGTCTACACCATAAAGGGAACCTCTGTGCAAAATTTCAGCTTTCTAGGTCCAAGGGTTTGGGCTGGGCGTTGATCTAATAAGAAATAAGGAAACTTTAAGGTGAAAATATAAATCCTCTTTATTCCCTATCTCTTGGGAATTTCTGAAAATCCTGAAAATATTTATTAGTGATTATAATTACCAACCTACATGCCAAATTTGAAGTCTCTAAAAATTATAGTTACAGAAATAAGGCAACTTTAAAGCGAAAATATAAATCCTCTTTATTCCCTATCCTGTGAAAATTTTAAAAAAATCCGGCTTTATTCCTAGTCTACATCATAAAAGGAACCTTTGTGCAAAATTTCAGCTGTCTAGGTCCAAGGGTTTGGGCTGGGCGTTGATGAGCCAGTCAGTGAGTCAGTACTTTTCTTTTAATAAATATATATATAAAATTACGTTTTGTGGTAGTATATTGACAATTATATTAATTAACCAAAACAGTATGCATTCAGCCAGGGCCGTAATCGGGAGAGTTTGGGGGTTCAATCCCCCCACACCTCCTGAAGTTTTATGAACAAAATATATATGGCTTTATTTATAGTTCAAACAATATCAACATTAATGTACAAGTACAAATTAGGAGGTAAAAAGCATTTCAAAGTGCCTCTAGAACTGTTTATCACTTTGAATTTTTTCTAGCCTCGGCCAATTGGGGGGATATGTCGTCGTCCCCCCCCTCCCCCCCAACCCCTGGAATTACTGGCTGGATACGGCCTTGTGTTTGACCTTTCTTGAAGACAAATGAATGATTTTATTGTACCAATGCTAGGTAGTTTTTTTTGTGTGAACAGTGAAATAAATACATTTAAGAATCATAGTATAAAAATAGGAAATGATATGCAATCTAGACGAGGAAAATAAGGGTTATAAAGTGCCAAAAATTATGTAGCATAGTTATCAACAAATGCCTTCTTCACCCTCCTCAAAAACTTAAAACAAAAATAAGAAATTATAAATATTTACAGCTTATCCAATACATCTTGTTTTGTGTATAAGATAAATGAGTATATGCAAAACAAGTTTTTACTTCTTAACATAAACACTATTACCTGCTGGGAATGAGGAGGCTAATTTTATTTTAAGAAGTGTATCCACATTAGTCGAGAGAGTATGGGAAAATCATAGTAACAAGCGATGTGTTGAGAATTACCTCTAGCAAATCCAGTCAGGATTCAAACCACAATCTTCCTGTAGGCGGTGAGAAAGCGAAATGCAAGTCTTAACAGCTTTCTCCCTTTGGCTGTACACTCCGCATGTGTATGGTAACTTTTTGAGTTGCACTGATTATGATGTCATCTGTGCAGAAAAGTGGAAGCACAATAAGGTGTCGCTGGACGAGGTGTTCAAGGGCTGCGTACTATTCGTTGAAGCCGCCATGATGGAACCCGAATCTCAGATCTGCGGGGCTGTCGTCGTGTTCGACATGGATGGTCTGTCCCTCCAGCAAGTGTGGCAGTTCACCCCACCTTTCGCCAAGAGGATTGTTGACTGGTTGCAGGTACTTTCTTCCTTCATCCTGTGAAAAAAATTATATATATAAAGATTATCCCTGATACACTTTTTACTATTGTAACAAATCTCCCAATCACCCCACGAATAGCTCCTAGCTTAGGAAGTTAATACAGCTATAAACAAATGGTTTATTTTGGTATCTTATACTTTAGGAGACCTGTGAAAACATTTTAACTAATTAAAAAATTATATATAGGTATATGACAAAATTTAAAAATATTTATTTTAAAATTAAAAAAACTATTAACCGATTTAAATTTTTTTCATGTCAAGTGAAGAATATTGAAAACTTACCATACTATGCAATTTTTGGTTCTTTGATGATTTTTGTTTCTTATTTCCCAGTTAGTTTTAAAGATGGGTTGTTATGGGCAAGATTACTAGAGCATCATGCCCAGGCAGTGTCATACCCAGAAATGAATTTGGGGGGTGGTTAGGTGACAAGGGGATGGTGAGGTAAATGGCTCATGGTAAAGTTATTTAACATGGGTCATGTAGTATATTTTTTAACATTGAACATTTTACCAGGTTATCAGCCATATAATAATCCTAATTTATGTTATCTATTGGCAACTGAAACTATGTAATTTATGAAAATAAGACTAGGCTAAGTTTTAAAAGCATACCTATATCAGCATTCAAATGGAATAAAGATTGTATATCAACATGTATCAATATACCAGCCTGATGCATATAGAAGTATAATATTTTGATTTTAAGATTCAGAATTAAACATAGGAAGAGCCTATGAAAGTTACTATATCTACTTTCACATATTAATACGTCAAGTCATGTGATCTGCAGCTGTCACTTTTGAAATACCTATAAAATAATACTAATAATTTAATAAAATGTTAACATTGTAGTTGCCGTGTCCTACACAGTGTCTTATTAACCATTTGAGTTGTATGCACACATTATAATTATGTTAATATGTATGGAATGAGGAAGGTTTGTTTTTAGAGGAGGTGTACCCACATTTATGTGAATGGAGAGTGGAAAACAATTTATAAAAAAAAACACCCTTAGTACACCTGACCGGTATTTAAACCCTGATCTCTACATTATCGACAGTCCTGCCTATTGCGAGAGTGACGTTTTAGTTAACAC
>CABFOW010004748.1:36253-51621 GCA_902141385.1 Timema californicum | reverse complement strand
TGTGCATGATGACAAGCCTTAAGCCACTAATTAAGCCTGTTTAACGCTACTGGTCACACGAATCATTTTCATCTTCTAGTGAATCTTTTTTATGTTATAAAACTTTAATTAAGACTTTAAATCCCATAGACACGCATTGATATATTTCCCCTTTCGGTTTGGCGAAAGCTATATATTTTTTAATACTTATTAAATGATGCGGGATTTTTAGAAGTCTGCAACGCGTCTTAGCACTCCCATTAACGCCCGTCTTAAGTATGGGACATCGCCCTTGTGTACTGGGACCTATCCTGACACAAAATGTTAATTTAGCTTTTATATATTTCAAAATAATGTTCTTGTAATCACTCGCATAAGCTCATAACTAAGCGTTCTATTATTCTACTCTACTGCACTGCACTGCACTGGTGGTATAACTCGTGCTAAGGCAGGACTGCTATTAGCAGACGCGGGCCTATGAGCAAAATCTTCCCCCTCCCCCAATAAAATAGTTAAAAGCTTAATTCTCAGCCGTGTAAGGTGTCAGGAAATTTCCTATCCATAAGGCAATAATTATTAGTGCTAGAAGCCGTTGTTTTATACATGTAATGGTTGATTTTCTTCCCCAACAAACTTTATTTGTATGAAGGTTCAAAGAACTGTGACACATTTTAATTAAATCATTCAATGCATTAAAATATCGTGAGACTTTTCCACCGCAGGCAGACAGACAAGCGCTAATCGGTGGAGTTAAAACTGAGAACTGGCTTCACTCGTTCGATATATCAAGCCACAGGATTATGTTTCTATTTGTATTTACACTGACAATATGCGCTAAATAGATCGCCTACTCAAAGAGTGCTGTTAAAAATTTCCCACCTTAACCATTTTATTTCCTCTCTCACCAAAGCAAGTGCTGGGCCCTGTGCGGCCTCACCATTGGTACACCCCTCCAAGGGTGGTCCTACTTGTGCTTAATTTGTTTAGTATAGAATTAATATAATGCACTTTAATTTTAACAAATATTTATGCTTTATAAAATATTAGTTCAAAAGTTTTAAAAACGAAAAATGTTTATACTCAAAAGATAATTTTTTATTGGCCAAGCCAGCCTTAAAAATTAAGTTCTCCTAATTTACCTTGATGTTCACGCTCCTAACAGAATTTAAGCGATCTTAGCAAATAGTACCGCATTTTTATAATTAATTAGTTTCAACACTTTAGCTCATCACTGATACACTTTGAATACAAAAGGCCATGTTGCCCCTAAGACTACAAAATACTTTACTAAACCTTTCAAAGTGTAGCGTAGTACAGCATTGTGTGTGAATCCAGAATTAGACCACGTGACCAGCAGATTTAGTTCACTTGAATCTACTCGCACCTCTAATTTTGCAACCATGATTGAATATCATTTTAACCAGACAAAAATATTCTCGACCTAAGGTAGAAGTGTAGGAAACGCGAGAATAGGTCAGTGTTTTTGTAGTTTTTTATCTTATTTTTGTGGCCAAATTAAGTATTGCTCCATTAGAAACCTAGCTTAACTTTCTTCTCATAGTGATACCAACAGTTGTTGACATATATTCAAGAGCTGTAGAGATTGATTATGTGAAGAAAAATAAAAACTTGTGTTTGTACTAAAGAAATATTCGATTTATTTTGACCAAAAAAAAGTTTTTATAAAAACTGCAAAAAAACTTCAATTGTCCCCCACAGCCCTACCTTAACTAACTGAACCCAGGACAGTAGACCTATGTTTAATTTAATTCATCTATCACCAGCGCCTAAGACAGGCTTGCCATAGTTTATGGTTGAAGTGCCACACAAATTTTTAAGTTTTACTAGATATTTTTCACAAATCATTAAAATAATTTAGTACGCCTTATGATCGTTTGCTTGGTATTAATTCAAATATTAATATGATTGAGAACATGCGGCGGCCGCTCGGTTGGTATAGCTCGCTTGTGGGATCACGCCATGGAGATTTTAAAGAAAGTATAATTGAATAGCAGCTGCGCCAAGCCTTGGATCTCTGGTTCAATTCAGATGCTTAGGTCATTTTTCAACTATTTAAATACGTGTATATTCTATAATGTATGACCTTTCGAGTTCTAAACAAATACTTCGTGATCTCAACGTTAGTTTCTAGAACATTTAATTTAATACTATAAAATATTATACATGGGCTTTTTATTAAATATAGGAAATTTAAACTATAGCCTTTATTTTTAAATCATTGATTTATTACGAAACAAATATTGTCGTGGGCCGCACAAAAGAGTCTCGTGAGGCCCGTATTTGGCTCGCAGACCACACTTTAGAAACTACAAATTACTTGATTACTCCCAAATCTTGATGGTTTCTTACTCTACCTCTATAGAAATACGAATACATCTTAATTTATTTAGAACCACGTTTTACTACTTTTTCAGGTTACACGCATATGTAATAATTACTCCAATGAACTAGAAATGATGAAGGTTACACCTTACCGGGATCCTAACCCCGATATCACAGTCATTGACAGTCTATTGTGAGAGTGACGACTTATAGATCATGCGGTCATCGAAGCAGTATTTTAAATTCTACCTACTTCATCTCTATTCCATAACTGTAAACTATACCCCGGAAGGTTGATGATACGTGATACACCTTAACACATAACTCTAGAACAGATACAACACCCAATCCCCCGGCCTCTCAAATCACCGTTGTTAAAGGGTTAATACCAATTCAACCATTGATAGATTTTTTCAGGCATTCTTGGAATCAAGCCCCCTACCATTAGCACAGTAGAGAGACGTACTAAAGATAGAGCTAATGTGTTCGACATTACACACGCTAAAATTACAAACGTTTATTTTTTACCTGTGCGATGTGGCGAGCAAAGTATGTTCTTGGCCCAACTGTAGACTGACAACTGACAACTGTACCGGCTAAGAACAATTTCCCAACTCGCTCTCTGAACCAAACCGAAACGACCAATCACAGAGGTTTATCCAAACACCTTTAATAACTCTTGTTTTTGCCAACAAATAAAAAATAAGTTGTGTTTCTATGCCATGCGTAAGCTGACTGTTAAATGGGGGCTCAGAGGGAAATCAACAAACCGAAATGAAGGCGAGTCGTAATTAAAAATAACAACACCCATTGTACTAAGGCCAAAGTTCAAACTGGTGACCTTCCATGCTTGTGCCCTTTCATGTCAATACATCTTTTCCAACAATATTTGTGTTCATGTTTGTGTAAAGTTACAGCCAAGTCACTGACTACCATCACTTACAATTATAAATAAAATATAATTATGATATTTGAAAAAAACATTTGAATTGTTTAGTAAGGAACGTTTAATATTTCACTAACAATTGCACTTTATTTATAAATAATTATGATAATTAAATATATTTTTTGTATGCACCACGTTTTACTGTTCATCAGGGCTATCCGCATATTTGCACTATAAGGCTAGGATGAGGAAGGTAGAATTTATAGGAAGTGTACCGGCGTTTTATTGTATAAAGGGTGGAAAAACATTTAGGGAATTACACCTTAGTACACCCGGTTGGGGTTTGAGCCTCAATCCTCCCGTCATGGACAAATAAGACCAGTCGATATCTTAGCCCCCGTGTCCATCAATTTCCAGCGAAGTAAATTATCAACACACCAATTACAAACTAATAGGTGAAATGGTGGCCACACAGTCTAAGGCACCACACTCTAATAGACTGGATTGCCGGTGATGGGGAGGCTGAGTTTCGAATCTCGGTCGTGGTATGGTGGTGGGGTAAGTTTTCACACATATAATTTTTTTCACTTTGCTCTTTTAAATCTACTACTTCTGTAATCTATACTACCAATACCCTCTCCTTATAGTAAGTAATTAATAACTGTAGCGGTGACCTGGCGGTCTAGGGGTAAGGTGTCAGACTTCTATGCTGGCGGCCGGGGTTCGATCCTCGGTCCCGGCAAAGATTTATCTGATTACAAAATCCTTCCTCCACCTCTGACAAGACATCTTGTGAATGTGAGGGATGCCAGGCCTCCACCGTGGTTCGGGTTCCACGTTAAACTGTAGGTCCTTCATTTCATCTCACAATCACCCTAACATTACACATTAGCGTAAGTGCGTATAACCCGAACGGGTGGTAAGACATGGTGCTAATAACAATAGCTATAGTGTTGAAGTTACAACTACTAATTTTTATTATTATTCAATTTGTTGAGGTACTTATCACTCTACCTGTTTACAAATACCGTCAAAAGGAAACTGATGACCACACTGCTTGTTAATTTTATATCTGCTGAAGAACTTAAAATACTCTCATTTATTATTTATGAAATGCGTATCGGTGGTTGAATATGCTAACGCGTCACTCTTGTGCTACTCTTGATTGATGGTGACATCGAGATTTATAAATGGTCTCTCACTCTCTTTCCACATGAATGCGAGTACATTTACTTTAAAATTGCACTGTCTTCTTACTTAATCCATTATATAAAAGGTCATCCATAAACCACTTAACATTAACCCACTCTCCCCCTATGAGGTTATCGGGACAATTGCTACCAACACGGTTTCAAGTGCAAGGCCCTAGAGACAATTGCGAACAAATTTGTTCTTCTCTTCCGCTAGCTGGTGGGTTTCGCCTGTGGCACCCCTTTTGGGGAAAAAATTAATAAATTCCGATAAATTACTTTAGAGTTGTTTTTTTGAAATGAACTTTCAAAGATGTAGCATATAGGCTGAAAGACTACCTAAACTCATCAAGTATCACCACCACAGATAATTAGATGTTCAGCGATATAGGTGGTCGGCATCAGTGAGGTTGCCGCGACAATCACGAAATATACCAGAAATCCAGTAGTTCAGTCAACTTGGTCGCAATCGTTCAAATTGTAATTTTTTTAATTACCTTCACCATCAAATGATCGCAATTGTCCGCGATTCTGCCTTGTCGCAAGTGGCCGCGGTTACAACTGCCTTAGATTATTCTATACACCTAAGTATTTTTACCAACGGTAAAAACATGAACAGTAATATTATTTTTACAAAATTAGAATTTAAATATAAGATGGCCTGCAGGAGGTGGGCAGGTTGGCGTTCAAATCCCATTCGGGCGTGCTGAGGGTGTTTTTTCTCTAAATGATTTATCACTCTTCTTCCAAAAGCTGTTAAATTACCTCTGAAATGCTTCCTTCCTCGCCCGTACCCCATTAAAGTAATTAACACATATATGTGTAACTTGAACAGGTGGTAAATATATTTTTTGTTGCGACTTTGAGTTACATCAATCGTAGCTCAGATTGTGGAAATATTAGCCAGTACTAATGCACCCTTGCCCAGGGTACGCCCGAATGTACTAACCGTACATCCCTTCCGTGGAGGCTCTTTCCATGCCCCGATGAGAGGACGGTGATAGTGTGGGACCAGTGGAAACAATTAAACCTTATTTAAGCCTAACAACAAAAAACCTTGGTGACCGTTGGGATAGTTCCCTTTTCGGGAAAATATACCAATGGCCCCAGCCAGGAATCGACCTTTGGACCCCTAGTTTAGTAGCCAGGTGCACTGACCACTACACAACGGGGACGGTTTGAAGACCTTATAAGACGTTGTGATTTAAAAAAATCAGTCTAGGACCTGTGCTACGTTACACTATGATGCACTCATCATCACCCATTTAACACAATGTAAACATTAGAACTCCCCTTCCCCGTTATCTCCTTTCTTAGCAGTGTTACGAGGTTTACGGATGATTAATTTATGCGCTTAGGCTAACTCAAACGTGTTATAAGGCACGATAAAAAAAAAATGTTTCAGAAAGTGAATTACATGTGTATGGCTATTTTGTTTGAGAACGTAGATTATTATTAGCACCACGTCTTACTAACCGTTCGGGTTACACGCACTTACGCTAATGTGTAATGGTAGGGTGATTGTGAGATTGTGGAATCCGAACCACGGTGGAGGCCTGGCATTCCCCACATTCACAAGATGTCTTGTCAGAGGTGAAGGAAGGGTTTGATAACGTAGAGATCTTATTTGTTTTATATTTGTTAATTTCAAACTTTCAATCGAATGTATATTTAAATAGTGTGAAAAACCACCATCTTAGAAATGGGACAGAGCTAGGACAGCTGCAGCTTGTTCCACTTTGACCTGACTTTGACTCGGGAGTCGGGCTCCAATCCTGGTTGGGTTCACTTGGGATTATTTTACCATAAAAGTGTTTTTTCATACTCTATAGAGCCAGGGAGGGAAACCCTGTCGCCAATCTTCCCAAATGGTGAATTGTCCATAAAATTGATTAAAGCGAATTTGAGTTTGACAGCCTTCACAGTAACATAAATTTTTTCCTGACAGCGTGTTATAAATTGATAATTTATTGTTGTGAATAGAGTTCAGATAGCCAATGTTTTTACAACTTGTCAGACAAAGGCTCATCTGGTTTCGCATTAAATTGTCTTACATTTTCAATCCAAAAAATGTCCACCATTTACCTCTAAGGCAGTTGTATCTGAGTAGTCAAATTGTATGGTACTTTTCACAATATATTAAACGCAATTAAAGTTTAATCGATGATATCTATACTATTCGATTCACAATTTTAACGGCCAGATATAATATATAAGAGACGAGCGTAATGGCATGTCACATTATAGTTTTAATCAGCGCTCCCCACAGCATTGCTCTGTTCCGTCAGCTGAATGACCGACAGAGGTGTCGTGTGATGTTCGCTGACTTGGTGTGGCAGACCCTCACCTGTTCTGTTGGACGAGCCTACCAATCACTTGGACATCGAGACTATCAACGTGTTAAGTGCCGTTTCACACGAGCGTGATTCCAACCCTCTTTCCTCAACGGTTTACGTTTTGTATTAAATTACTCAATTATCAAAACGCGGGATGGACCTGACGCGCGTTAGTAGATACGCGCGACAAGGAAACGCCCATGTAAAATGAACCTAGAGGGCGGTATGGTGCTCGTCAGCCATGGCTTCAGACTCCGGTCAGGTTAGCCTCTTGGGTGTGACCCGATTAGTTGGAATCAGCAACTATCACAATGATTGCGCAGAGGCAGAAACTGAAATTTTGTTTAACATTCTCTTAATGTAGGAATATTTAATAAGACAGTGGTTAAATTTAGTATTAGACTACCTTCAGGCCCCTACCACTCTTTCCATGTTGAATGAAATCAATTCAGTTTTCAAAATTGTTAGGCTAGGCTGGGTTTATATTCATGCATAAGTCCTAACGCACAACGATTAATGTATAGCAAATAGCGCGCAAGAAGTTGAAATACATTCTTTTTCATTGACAGCGTTTATAATCGATACATAAAGATTAGTGTTCAATGCATGGATTTGATCTAACTTTAAACTTATTAAACGTTTTACATGGAGTGTAATACAGAGAATGATTGGACTTGAAAATTGAGACGTATCGGCCAATGAGAATGCGAGGAAAGGGTAACCAATTAAACGCCATTATACAAGAAGATGAAAATTATAAGCTTCTGTATTCATCTTCATGTTTGAAATATCTTGTTGAAGCCTTACTTATTTGTGATTCACGAATTCTCTTTGCTTTAGCATCAATGACTGTGAATGTCGATATAATTTAAAATATGTTATTGAGTAGTAGGTCTACTATATATAATATTCATGACAAAAATAAAATTGAAACCAAAAAACAAAATGAAAATAGAATTTGATTTAATAGTAAAAACAAAACTTAAATTTCTGGTTCAAAAACATTTATTGAAGTATTTTTCAAAGACACAGTAGTGAAAAGAGGTTAGGCCATTTTCTCTTAATAAAATGAAATCGATTTCAGTAAGACGTTATACACTAATGTAAAGAGAATAGAAAGGTAGCACCACTTGGAGGAATTGATATATCATTGCTTACGTCACCCGGTACACAGCAGTTATATTTTAATACAAAGACAGCCAAACACTAATTTTAAATAAGTGGAGCAGGGGTCGGCGAACCGGGGTAAATTACCCCAAATGGCGTGAAAATGAAATTATTGGGGGTAATGACGATTCTATTAATATAAATAAAATTATATAAAAAGCACGCTCCTTGTTACGATAAAAGTTTTTCTTCTGGCAACAATGCATCTGGCCAATGTAATAGACGTGTTAAGGGGACGTCATCCATGCTGAACTCCAAACAATTTGGTTGCTAAGGCGTTGTCGATGCGTTGTCAAGTCCATCATGGCGGCGTGGCGTCATCACTAAACACATCTATAGAGAAATGCACCCAACATGTTGTGTACGTTATGGTTAGTTGTGGCTCGGCAGCCAGCAGAAGCGAACGTCTTGTATGGACCATATTGGGCTAGTCACCTATTGTTTTATCTTATGCTGAAAAACTTCGACGATCAAGGTAAGATAGTGTTTTGTTAGCAAGGACTTATTATTTATAAATGCATTCATTCATTACTTAATAAGCAAGCGAAAGTTAGCTTTGTTTTTGGATGATTGTGAAAATATTACTTTTGGCGACATCAAGGATACAGCTATAAGGCATCTTACCAAACTCAAAGAGTGCTTCTCTGTTTACTTTCCAGATCTTGATTCACATACTGTCAGTTGGGTTGTAGATCCATTTAAATGTGAAATTTCTGATGTACCAGAAGAGCCTCAAGGGTTGGAAAAGGCACTTCTTGAGCTTCGACCCAATAATGAAGCACTTATTGAATTTGAAAACCAAGCAGATCTGTAATATTTTTGGATGTCAACAGCTGCAAAGGCTTTCAAAATTGCGCATGAGGAGGCAATCAGAAAGTTGCTGCCTTTTGCACTAACCTACCTTTGCGAACAAAGCATTTCCATTCTAATTAACATAAAAACAAAGCAGAGGAATCGATTAGACCCTAAGGACAGTATCCAAATTGCTTTGACGTCGAAATGTCCCAATTTTGATGTTATTGTATCACAAATGAAACAACATTTCTTCAAAATCTGAAGTGAAAAAGTTTTCAAAAAAATAATTTTGTTTCATAATGAGGATGTTAATTTATTGATTACTGTTTATATTTATAATTATATTCTCCATATATAAATAGACTCATTAAACTTTTTGAATTTGAATAGTCTATTCTTATATTTTCTCCCTTTCAAATCAAAGGGGATAACGTTGGCGTTGATAAATATATTTTGGGGAATTAGGTAAAAAAGTTCCACGACCCCTGAATTAGAGTAATGACGTTAATTGGACATTTTGGGGAATTAGGTAAAAAAGTTCCACGACCCCTGAAGTAGAGTAATGACGTTAATTGGACATTAGTTTGGATTTTACAGGTTTATTTATTATTTAAAGTTCCAAAATGTGACATGATTTTTAACAACTTAATTTGTCTTCCATTTAGTTTTTATGTATGTTACACACTAGCTTGTGTACTGAGTGACGTCACAAGATCAGTCAATCAGATGTCTTATCTCCATATGTCACGATCTTATATTCTCTTTACATGTTATACATTATGTTTCATTATAAACCAATGACATTTTCTTATGAATTGTACACTGTACGCTATAAACTATTTACTATTAGCTATGTACGAATATAAACCCAGCCTTATAACTAAATCTTAAACTATAAATGTTTATATTTTTGAGTAAATCTGTACCCCCATTACTGCCCAATCAACTTTATTTCTAACACTGTTTTTCTTGTACTTGTACACATGATTTAATGATTTATTCAAACTCACATTTAAACATTTTAGACATGTAGCAAGGGAGCTCACAGCCCTTAGCTACCCCTTATCTAGACCACCCCCCTTTAAATGGTTGCCCTACGATATTTATTTATCAAAACAAAAAAAGTTTTATTACAATTTCTTAAGAATTTAATGAAGAATAAATTGTTTTAATTTCAACATAACGTATGTCGTTAACCGCTTCGGTGGCCGAATGGTCTAAGGCGTCACTCTTGCAATAGATGGGACTGCCGATGATGGGGAGATCAGGATTCGAATCCCGGTCAGGTGTACAGTGTGTTTTTTCTACCAAAATAAATTTCCTCAGCAAACGAGGGTACATCTATTCTAAATTAAATTATTTTCACCCCTAACACATTAAGGTGGGAATGTAGAGGTCCTCAGAAAAGGTCAATGTTATTCTCCAGTAGAAACACAAGTTTAATTTTCTACACTTTTTTTTTCCAAAATAAATTAAATATCACTCCAAGATAAATATATAATTTAATTTTTCACACATGGTCATATCAACAGTTCTTGGATATTTGTCAAGGGTTTCCTGGAATTTAATGCCAATGTTTTTTCTTCATTAAAAAGTGTCTCATCTTATACTAATATGTTTACAACAGATATTCAACAACTGTTGATATGATCATGTGTAGAAATTTAAATTCTATGTTTTTCCTGAAGTTATTTTGGCGAAAAAAAAAGTTTTGCCATAGAAAAATCTGCTAACAGATTGGAACACAGGTATCTTACTCTCAACGACAAGTCCAAACAAGGTTTTTTTTTAAACCTGGCAAATAAAATTCTTGAAACGTAGGCAAAATATTTTGTTTTAATAAACATATATAACAGAAGAGTATGATTGAGGGGGAAGGTAGAAAGAGAGAGGATCAAATGAGAAGAGGGCAGCAGGGAGAGTTGTTATATGGATGGGTATGAGACCTGCTATGGAGAAGATAAGTGCCCTTGCAGTGTGAGAAAGTGTTGTACAGGGCATACGTATAGTCCGTTCACCGTAGGAATGGTTTTCTGAAAGGCCTTTTTCCATACCAAAAATCTATTATATAGTCGGATATTGGTAGGAAAAAGGATCTTTCAGAGAGTAGTTCCTACCGTGAATGGAGTATACTTTGTACCTATTGTCACATATGCAGAAGAAACATGTACAGACAAGGAAAGTGGAATCCATAGGAATGAGGTTTGTAAGGGGCATGCTAGCTGCTAGGAGGAGAAACAGGATAGGGAATGACGTTATCTCGGATAAAGTGGGATTGCAAGAAGTACATAAGATAGTAGAGGAAGCAAGCCTGAGATGATATGGGCATGTAACGAGGATGCTGGAGTAGGTACAGTACACGTCTCGAATAAACTTGTTCAAACAGTGTATGTTCGATTGAACAACCTAATTTCTCAATTTTACATGGTATGGCGAGTCTTTACTTTTCATTCGCCGCACCTGTGTCTACATTGAAAAATATGTTGTCCAGCACCTTTGTTCTAAAGCTCTTCAGTGGCTGCATGGCCTAAGGCGTCCCTCTCGCAAAAGATTAGACTGCCGATGACGGGGAGATTGGGGTTCGATCCCGGTTGGGTGTACTGAGGGTGGTTTTTCCTAGATAGTTTCTCTCTCCCTCCACACAAATGCGTGTACAGTTCCTCTAAATTTAACCATCCTAATCCCTAATATATTAGAGTAATTAAGTGGGGTGTGCTGCTAAAACAAAAACCTTTGTTCTAGGCCAATTCTGTTATATTTATATTTCCTTAATTTATGGGCCCTCACCCCTTCTTGCTCGGTCATTAGAGTCGTTGACAGTCTTTGTGGTAGATTCACGAATGCATTCTGAGCTCGGTTTCGGTGGGTGTTTGGACAGCACTCCAAAAACTCAGCCCTTCATGAGTGTAATATCCTAATAAACCTATACACACAACACCAGATGGTAGCGGTCCGCTCTCCTGACGTGTGGTAAAGAGGGATCTCCAAATTAATACTCCTACATCCTCTCTTTAAGTGAATGCTGGTGCGATTTATTAAATTACACCTTCCTAATCCCAGGTACTTGTGAGTAGTTCATGTAAATACTGGACAGAACAGACTGTAAGAAACCGCAAGAGTGTTGAGTTTAGAGGGAATGTACCCACATTTATGTAGAGAGAATGGGTAAACCAATCAGGTAAAACTACTTCAATGCACCCTTCTAGGATTGGAGCTCCAATCTCTCAGTCTTCAAAGTACACGAACCAAACAAAACGAGACTGACGCCTTCATCCAAGTTCACCCTCATACATGGGTATAACGCAACTAGTGTAACATTAAAGTAAAATGGGGTTTGTAAATGAATACAAATTAATGATTTATTAATATGAATTAGGAACAGGTTCGGATAAGTCAGTGGCGAGGCGTGACCTTTTAGAAAGTATTGCCAGATACCTACACCATAAAGCAGCCCCTTACACAATTTTTTTAAATGTTAACATGTTTTTTTTATTAAAAAGCTATTAATATTTTCTTTTTAAATCTATAATCGAACAAGTATTTCTCAAACCATTTTATAAAGATAGCGGTAATTGATTGTTAATCAAGAAATAGTAACCTAACAAAGATAAATAAATGAATATTTAAAAGGAAGTATTTATAATATCTTCCTATCCTTCAAACAAAAAGACTTACAACAGTCTAAAAAATGGATTAAATGTACTCAGTGACATGGTTAGAACTTAGCCACACTGCAGGCTGGTAACACACACCCTTTTATTCTCACACGTCTCGAAGGGCATTGCGAAATGTTTGCGCATGCTCAGTCCAAGAGGTCTTGTATTCCAGTGTGAGTCCAGAGTACATACCCATTGTTTGTATTGACTGTTTCAAGAAATAAGTTCCTAAAATATTTAACTGTTACCAGTGGTAGCATCGGATACAAGCGTAGCACTCCTCACTATTGGTTTGCGAGTGCTATTATTTTTATTTTTTTCATACTGATTAAAAGCTATAGTTTGGACTTGGGGCTAACCACGCCCCTCAGTTCTTTCCGGAGGATTTTTCCACTCGGGTTCTTGGGGATCGCCTCCACGAACTGTACCCCTCCTCGTAGCTTCTTGGCCGAAGACACTTGGCCTGCGGACATAAATGAGATATTTTGGATACATTCTTGAAAACATTCCAGTAAAAATTTCAAATAATCAGATCCCAGCTGAAGGTGTACTCGTACAGGTTTTGATTCTAATATGTAAGTATTAACATCACTAGCATCCCTAGATATTTCAATTAGAGGGGGTCATCAGGATTTCATCAAGCTCCATCCCTTTCTCTATTGTGACACCAGAAAGCTCAACCCCTAAGGGGATGAAACAGGAAGGGGGTGGTTTTTGAATAGTTTCAAATTGTAAAAAGATACAAAACTCACGTGAAGCACAGGCTATTGTCTAGTATAATACAAACTATTCTTAAATACCTTAAATATCAATAAACGTAATTTAATTTTTGATAAAATATTTTATTTACAAATATATAATATTGTGGCTAGTATGGATATAATTCCATAGCTAACCATCCGTTCTTCACACGAAATGTTTTGTAATAAGTATCTAGGAATTTTTTTAAAGTTGTTCCAGTGAAATTGTAGCGTTTATTGTATAAAGCAAAACAATAGAACTGGTCACTATTATTTTAACGATGCCTGTGATATTGTGTAAAACTCACCTAGGGACCATTCTGTTGTTGTGCCTTCCTAGCCGACTCTACTCACGAGGCCCACATAAACATTACGCGTGGACTGGCTGAGCGAAGATTGGTTTTATAAAAATATGTATAGGTTAAAATATTTGTATTATAATAATAATAATATTTAGCACCGCGTCTTACTACCCGTTCGGGTTATACGCTTTAAGTACTAATTACGCTAATGGATTAGGAATTGGGAAGGTTGAATTAGAGAAAGTGAACCCGCATTTGCGTGGAGGGAGAGTGGAATACCATTTAGGAAAAACTATCCCCAGTTCACCCGACCAAGACTCGAACCTCGATCTCTCCGTCCTCAGCAGTAGAGCTCAACACGACAAGCGCGTTAGCCAACTACGCCACCGAGGCGGGTATTTTTGTATTATAAATATATCTACATATTTGTAATGATAAGTATTTTCATATCTCAAATAGTTTCGGAGATATAATACAAAATGATAATTTACGCATCAGGCTGGAGCCCTTAAAGTCATTTTGCCGATATATTGACAGTATCCATTTTGTTTGGAGTATTTACAAATGTTAAGAAATGAAATTTTAACAAAATCGTTAGAGCTGATTTGGAGAAAATCAACTTTTTCTCTTTTTGCCCCTCAGTAAACTACCCTTAATTTTAGAGTTAGATATCCAATTCCAAAAACTCCTTTGGGCAACCCTATGAAAACCCTAGATATCAAGTTTTAGCCCGATCGGTAAAATAGTTTAGGCTCTAGTTGGAGGTACAGGCAGACAAACGGAAATTCAAAAACTACTTTTTCAGATGAAACATCGAGATTCATCAAAATCTTGAGTTCAATTTTTTTTTTGACGATCACAATAATTTTTCTACCTGTAAGATAGCGAGAGAGTAAAAAGACAAGATTGTATTAATATAATTAATCTACACAAAATGTGTTATCTTTGTTGTTTATGACATAAAAGAAATGACAATAAAAATAGCATTTGTCAGTGGCACCTAAGTTTAGACAACTTTTTAAAATTACATTTTTAATATTTTCACTTTATAAAATTGTAAATTTTTAAAGTTTCCAGGATTCAAATTTGGATTCGAGATTCAAAAGAAAATTTAAGTTTTGAAATCTAGATTAGGATTCGAGAACCCAACTCTACTTTTAACTTAAATTGTCAATTCTTGTGTATTGTCTTTAAATATTTTCAAATTAACTATTTGCCCATATTTAATATATTTATCTTCGATTAAATAGATATATTGACGGGAGTTTTGTACTCACACTTTAAAATAGAGTAGGTTGTTGTTAGCGGTAGAAGCAGTAAGGCCTATCACAAATGACAGAAATAATTATATTTTGTGTGTGGGAGAAGAAAGAACTTAACTCCAGTTATCATTAAAAACGAACCCTAAATATCTTATAGAGGCATTATATTTTCAAAGAATTTTAAAAAAAAGGACCACTACAAATATCTTATCAATGTACACCGATTTTTAAAAAACCAGGTAAAGACCACTTTATAAAATAGGGTAGTTCCGTATTTTCTCGAGGAGGGCACTCCCCTTGATTTAAGATGTTTTGTATAATGTCCCCGTCCCCATCACCCCGCTCTTCACCATTCGAAAAAAGTTCTGCCACTAGCCCCGCTATGCGCCTCACAACCCAGGGCTAAACTATAGGGTTCGGCCAGACTGACAAGCGTGCGAGCGAGTGAGCGCGCAAGCGACTGGGTGGCCAAACTGGCGAGCGAGCGAGCGCGTAATTAGCAGAGGGACAGTATTCACAATACAGTTGATTCGGATCTGCAGTATGATTATGTCTTTGAATGAGTAAATAAAAAACTTTTTAATACAATTATTTTCTTGGAGACACGTTTTTTTAGTTCCTTACTACTTATTAGGTACTTACCAATCAATATATTACAAGAAATGGCCACTTCTTCCCAAAGTTTGTCTGTAAGATCCCGTCTTCTGAAATT
>CABFOW010004748.1:0-26048 GCA_902141385.1 Timema californicum | reverse complement strand
CTGAACTTTCTCCCCATGTCGTTGTCCAAGTTGCCCAAAACGTTTGGCTTGGACGAGTCTTTGGCCAAGGGACATTTCCCCCATTTTTTCAATAAAAAAGAAAACGCGGGGTATAGGGGTCCCTTGCCGCCAAAGGAGGACTACGGCATCGGCGAGATGTCAGTTGAGGGAAAGGAGCACTTTGATAAGTGGTATGACGCGTTAGTCAAAGAAAATTATGTCTTTGATTTTAAACGCGAGTTGGAACTGTATTGTGTAAAAGATGTAGAGAGCCTACGGAAGGCCTGTTTAAAGTTTAGATATATGCTCATGGAGAAAGCAAAGGTGAATCCTTTCAGAGAGGCGTGTACGATAGCTGGAGCGGCCATGTTGGTTTACCACGGAAGTCATCTTAAGGAGAATACTATCGGTATTATCCCTAACGGTGGCTATCGGTGCGCCGACCAACAGTCGCACATCGCTGTACAATGGCTCTGCTGGGAGGCCCATCAGTGCGGTGTCTCTATTCTTCATGTGGGTAACGGCCGTGAGGAATATGTGTTAGGGCGACGTGTAGATGGCGTTGTTAAAGCTGGAGATACCACAACCGTCTTTCAGTTTTGGGGCTTTTATTGGCACGGGTGCCCTCTCTGTTACCCTGATAGGACCACCCCTATCAAAAATAGTCCCCACGAGACCATGGAGACGCGTTATGAAGCAACCATGGCTTGTGTTGAAAAGTTTAAGAATGCCGGCTACATGGTCGTAGAAATGTGGGAGTGTATGTTTAATGCAATGAAACGCCCAGACAAGGACTTGCAGCAATTTGTACTCCGGCATGAGGTGTATACTAAGGAGCCTCTCAGCCCTAGGGATGCATTCTTTGGCGGGCGTACAAATTGTATCAAGCTCTTCCACGAAGCAGACCTTTCTTGTGGAGAGAAGATCAAGTACTTGGATGTGTGTTCATTATATCCATACGTTTGCACGCACAAAAAATACCCTGTCGGTCACCCCAAAATTCACTTGAAACCAAATTGTCCGTCTATAGATCAAGTAGAAGGCATAGATAAAGTTACCATAATGCCCCCGTGGGATTTATTCATGTCCGTATTGCCTACATGGATGCACGACAAGCTAATGTTCATCTTGTGCAGGAAATGTGGGGAGGAGAAAAACCAAGGCGCGTGTCAGCACAACGACAAAAAAAGATCGCTGGTTGACAGGCGTCTGGGCGATTGACGAGATCCGGAAAGCCGTTGAGAAGGCTACACCATTGAAGCAGTACACGAAATGTGGGAGTACAATGTGTCTGTTTACGACCGTCAGACACGTTCTGGTGGATTGTTTCACGAGTACATTGATACTTTTTGAAAATTAAACAAGAAGCCAGCGGATGGCCAGAGTGGTGTACTTCACAAGAGGAAAAGTTAGCTTATATTCAAAATTATGAGGAAACAGAAGGGGTAAAACTCGATTTCGACTCTTTTTGTAAAAACCCTGGTCTCCGCACTTTGGCTAAACTCTTTTTAAATTCACTATGGGGAAAGTTTGGGCAAAGACCCGATTTACTACACGTAGCCGTTGTTAACGACTATCAGGGCATCCACAAGTACCTCACGGATCCGTACATCACCGTGGACAGCGTCATTGATATAAATTATGAGGTTATGTTCCTCAATTACAAGGATGCGCGTGACGCGTTGCGCCCTAACCCTAACACGAGTGTGGCGGTGGCATGCTACACGACTGATATGGCTAGATTGCACTTATACAGCATCCTGGAAAAATTGAGGGACCATGTTTTGTATCGCGATACAGATAGCGTTCTATTTATGGAACGTCCCAGCGATTAGAGTTGACCGACTGGAGAGTTTTTAGGTGACCTAACTGATGAACTTCAGGATTACGGTCTGGGAAGCTACATTAGCACCTTTGTATCTGGTGGTCCCAAGAATTACGCGTACCGAGTTTATGTTGGTGGCAATCCTGCCAAAACAAAAACGGTATGCAAGGTTCGCGGGATCCCCATAAACTATGGCAACCAGAACGATGTTAATTTTGACGTTTTGAAAGCGATAGTCACTTAACAGGCTCCGGAAAGATACATACAAATACCGCACAAAATTGTAAGAAAAGGTCTTGCAACTCTATGTACCGTTTCACAGACTAAAGTTTACCAGCCCGTCTACACCAAACGTTGGATAATCGATGATTTTAATACATTGCCGTTTGGGTATAAAAGTCCTTGTAAACGCTCTCGCCACGAATAAAAGATAATCATTTAGACGGGGTGAATAATCATCTTTTTTTTCTTCCACTCTAGACAGTTCCACTGACATACCATTTTTCAAAGATTTGAGATTTTTTTTCATATTTTTCTCTGCATGAAAACAAGCATATTTTTTATATTTTTTATGCACCTTGGTTACTTTTTTATATTTTTTTATTTGCCAGTACAATCCTCCGCCTACCTGATTTTTTCTAGTAAATTAGTTGTTTGTATATATTTTAATTCTAGTCAATTTTAATATACTGTTTGTATATATATATATTTTAAATCTAGTCAAATATAAGAAAATGCTTATATATATATTAAAAATCCATTCAAATATAATAAACTGTTTGCATATATATTTATTTTAAAACTATTCAAATATATATAATAAACTGTTTGTGTATATATTTATTTATTTATTTATTTTAAATTGAAAACCGTCTCTATGTATATATCATATTATCATATTTAGTACCGAGGCCACTATTCCCCCTATGTTGTAAATATTCACAGTATACTTTTCACTGCATGTAAACAAATATTGTAAAAAAACCTGCTATGTTTGTGTTAATAAATACATATTGTAAATATCCACAGTATACTTTTCACTGTGTGTAAATAAATATTGTAAAAAACCAGATATGTTTGTGCTAATATATATATATATATATATTGTAAATATTCACAGTATACTTTTCACTGTGTGTATACTTTTTAATGCTTGTAAATAAATATTGTAAAAACTGTCATGTTTGTGTTTTAATGTCTACACCCGCACCTCCCTCCTACCCAATAGATACAATCTCATATTGCTTATAAGCTCAATCTCAAACATTTTGGACAAGTTGAAACATCCATTTTCGGCCATCATAAACGGCCCTTCCGGCTGTGGAAAGTCACATTTTGTAGCAGATTTTATCCGTCACTTGGACACAATGTGTGACGTTAAATTTGATAAAATCACATGGTATTATGCTTTATGGCAGCCGGGGTTCGAACAAGACGGGGCAAGTCCCCGGGTCATATTCTGTAAGGGTTTGCCAGAAATCGATGACATCTGTAATGACTCTCCACAGTTGATTATCCTGGACGATCTGATGCGTGAAGCCAAGGAAGTGGTCATCGATCTTTTCACCAAAGGATGTCACCATCAAAATATTAGCGTCATGTACCTTACACAAAATATATTCCATCAGGGCAAGGGCCAAAGAGACATTTCCTTAAACGCCCATTATATTGTGCTTTTTAAAAATCCCCGGGATAAAGCACAGATTCAACACTTTGCACGACAAGTGTGTCCCGAAAATCCTCGTGTTTTGCAAGAGGCTTACACGGATGCTACAAGTACCCCTCACGGCTATATATTGTTAGATTTCAAACAAGGTACGCCAGAATGGTTCAGATATAGGACCTACACAAATGTCGGGTGCTGCGTGTACCTACCGCGCAAAAGCTATAAAAACACCGACACTTCCCGTCTGCAGATCATTTCATAACCATGAGTCCCAAAGTGCTGAAGCAGGCCCCTCTGCTACGTGCGATGTATCGCATGAACCCTCAACAACGTGTCGCCTTGATGAAAACGGCCGACAAGAAACTGGTTGACTCTGTTTGCGAGTGTGCCTACAACACTTTAAAAGGGCGGGTACCGCTGAAAAATGCGCAGAAGACAAAGTTACGTGCTCACAAGCAGGTGTTGCGCAAGCTGGTCAAACGAGGAGAGTGCTGGAAGAAGAAGAGACGACTACTCGTTCAGAAGGGAGGAGCGTTCTTGCCCTTACTTTTGGCCCCTTTAATCAGCGGGGTCCTCGGTTCCTTATTCAACAAGTAAATAATGGAACACACGAAAAAGATGATATTGGTGTCCCCTGAAACATTACACCGTTACGAGCAACACCATCAACAAGTGGCTTCCGCAACAAATCTAGTGGTCTCCGAGCTGGACAAGGAAATGGAAAAAATCCTCGCTTCAAAACTTGACGACAAGTCTAAATGGACTTTATACCAACAAGTGCTACAGCGCTATCTACACTTTAGTCAACACCCGCAGCCATCTGAAACCAGCACCCCAACCACCACCACCCCTGAAGTGTCTGTACTTCCCGTCCCAGCTGTACTTAATACTGTACCAGTACAGGCACGTAAAAAAGCTCAACTTTTACTAGAACATATTAATGCCCGAGGCGGCATCTCTTGGGACTCGAACGGAGAAGTGAGTATTCAAGATACACCTCTCCGCGGATCCAATATTGTGGATTTAGTCAACGATCTGGTCAGAGCAAGAAGACACAGCGAACCTGCAGGGTGGCGAGAGTTTCTCACGGCACTGCAAAAAATAAACGTTCCGAAAGAATTTATTGTAAATCCGAAACGTTTGGCGCCCATTAGAGATCCGACGCCCGTACCGCAACCACTCACACCGTCGCAACCGCCTAAGAAGAAGAAGAAACTGAAGAGGGTAGATGAAAACAGGTGGCTGCCGTTCAGAGCTTAATGGACCGTCTAGCCGACATCTACTACAACCCTTCTCATCCTGCGGGGTTTGCAGGAGCGGCGTCGCTCATAAAGGCGTCCAAGAAAGATCCCGAAAAAGTACGAGAATGGCTTCGTGCGCAGGACGCTTATACCCTACACAAACCTGTGGTAAAAAAGTTTCCACGCAACAAGTACGTGGTGTCAAACATTGACGATCTCTGGCAAGCCGATCTCAACGATATGTGAAGTCTCAGAAAATACAACGACGGTGCAGTGTACTTGCTCACCATCATCGACGTGTTTAGCAAGATGGCCTGGGCGAGGACGCTTCCATCCAAGACGGGGAGCGTCGTGAGAAACGCCTTTTGGGAAATTTTCAAGCAAAGCGGCCGTAAACCTCTAAGTATACAGACGGACAAGGGAACAGAGTTCACGGCACGTCTAGTCCGGAAATTTCTCAAGCAAGATGGCGTGCATTACCACACCATTCATAATCCGGACGTGAAAGCAAGCTTCGTGTAACGATTCAATAGAATTCTGAAAGGACGAATGTGGCGCTACTTTACCAAAAATAACACGTATAGGTATGTGGACGTTCCCATACGCCATTCTAGCTACTGTTATTGTAATCGTAAAAAAAAAAAAAAATGAGATTTTGATGATCGATGTTGTGCGTCTCCGCCGAGAAACCTCATCTTACCAGTCGCCTCTACGCGATGGGTCCGCACATCGCTGAGGGTGCTTTTATAATTATAATTTATAATTAATAAATGTCGCCAAAAGCAAAAAAATGTGTTGATGCAAAAATGAGTTTTTAAGACGAGGGTAGAATTATGGTGACTGTTGCCAAAGCTATTGTTGAATGAGCTGTGCTCTGTTAAAAATTTCGTAAGGATGACGAAACGGGATTTCGAAGACCTATTTTGTTTGGGAGCATCCAAAATTATAAAGCAAGATACCAACTTTCACGCTGAAATGGTGACGCAATCTGTAATAACCATAAAAAATCGCCACCAAAATAAAAATGAAATACTTGTTGACTAGGAAGAGGAATAGAAATCAACTGATTTAAATTAAAATGTTGCCCACCGATGCTTGCACATGGGTCCACAGCGAGAGATGTTTCCCATTGGAGGTGGGAGACAAGACAGCGGAAATATTATTTGATCTTTTACCGCCGGATACTCGGGAAATGTTTTCCATGTATCATTTATAAACTAACTCAACATTACGTCTAAAACTACAATCCCAACCATAGTTCCTAGTTAATTATTACGTTGATAACAGGACTTAAAAACTAGTTAACTTTACTGTATGTCTTAACAGTAAACACTACAAACCCAAACCTAGTATCTGGTTATTTACTAAGTGGATAACAGGACTTACAAACTAGTTAACTTTACTGTATGTCTTAACATTACAAACCCAACCCTAGTTCCTAGTTATTTACTAAGTGTATATCAGGACTTACAAACTCTGTATGTCTTAACTCTACACACTATGCCCTAGTGCCTATTTATTTACTGATTGGGTAGCAGGACTTACAAACTAACTTAACAGTACGTCTGACCATTTCTTTTACAAATAGTAAATATCTCCGTCAACCCCACTAGGTGTCAAACCACAGTCCCCTAGATCTGAGAATCAACGAGCACTAACTTTATACTCCTGTATGGTCCTGAGGAAGGTCTCGGGGTTGAAATGGGGCATGACCACCATAGTGGCCTCAAACTCCAGCATGTAGAGGAGGATCATCAACCCATACGCGTGGTACATAGGCAGGAATCCAAGAGCGTATCCCTCTACTAAAGGCAAGTTATCGCTCTCCACAGCATACCTGGGAGAATAAAAACAAGGTAGCGGTTTACAGACTATATTTCTAGCATAGATTTTCTTGCTTCAATACATTTTCTCTAATGACAACTATGGCGCAATCTTAGAAGCAGTTTAAGGGGAGCAAACTGTGCCTCAAGATCTCCCATAATTTAAGGGCGTTGCCTAATGATTCATGTGTCCAAATGTTACACCCAATTCATTGTATCCACTTTTCCTTTGGCTTCGCTGATTGGCAAGAATCCATGTGCAACAGACAAGAACAATCTTGATCAGAATCCTCTCTCGCTTCATTTTTGTTTGCGATTTTCAAGTACTTTTTTCCTTCACAAAATGTAGGTTTATTTTCTTCATTAACTAAACATTATGTTTCAGTCAAAATAGCGAAATAACGCGGCATTTTGTTACGTCTAGATTGCTTCCTTGGTCCAACCTTTGGAAATGTACTGTACGTAAAAGTAAATGGATATATTGCACGCAATGGGAGATGTGTAAAGAATAAATAGGGTAGTTAACGGGCGTCTTCCCTAACAAACAAATACGTTAAACTGTAACCGAGTAAAGGAATATCTATATAATCAATTTGTAAGTGATGATAAAATAAATATAGGCCTCTTACATGGCGAGTCATTTAAAACCAGCCACTAAACGTGTATCTCAACATGATTACTCGAGCGCAAAAATATATTGATTCACAGTGAGATAACTTCAGGGGCACCTGCCATGAGATTATGGGTTGTATACATATTATAAGTTTAAAACATTTTTCTTATGTTTTATCTTATTTTCAGGAGACATGGATTCTTAAAAATCTTCTTTTGAGGCTTCAATTTAATACATTTTCCTGGGGGGGGGAGTCGTTTCCTGGGGGGAGGGGGAACCCGGACCCTCCACCGGACTAGGGATTATTCTAAACCCCCCAGTTGGTACCCCTGGGCAAAAATCCTGCGAGCGTTCTTGGATAACTTTCAACATACTTTGTAGGAGAAAGTATGTAATATTCTGAAAATAAAAGTGAGTACTAAAGTAGTTATTTCCTTACTTTATGTTTGGTAACCCACACTTTTCCCCAGCGGGCTGTTTTTAAGTAGCTCATCCTGTATTTTAAATTAGGGCTGTATCTAGCAGCAAATGTTAGAATGTTTGAGTATTTCTTACTTTAGAATCATGTTTTAAATATATTTGTGGGTCAAGTGAGAATATGCCCCGACACGAATATAACAACTTGCCTTATAATGTCATTTTGTTTGTTTTATTTTTGAAATTGGTTACTGGGATCTATTTTAAATAATAATAGTAGTAATAATAATGATGTATGTTTATATTTATAAAATAAATTAGTTTAGGGGTAGTTTACTTATGACAAATCTTTAGGAAATGGTCTTGAGGTTTTGGTTAAAAATGTGTATCAGCGAATTGTATTACATAATAATTTGATTATTATTATTTAAGGGTAGTATTAAAATAACGTTATTATAAAATTGTCAAAAAATTTGAAAAGTTTTGTTTACGATTTTTGTTTATTATGATTAACAAGAAGATGTGTTTGTTATTTTTGAGGAAAACTTTCTTAGTGGTATCTTACGGAAAACCCTTATTTTTGAACATTTTGTTCCACACTATAATACACTATTAGAGAATGTTGTTCGATTTTGCACTACCATCGATTTATTTCTGATTGAATTCTTCTTCTTCAAGATGAATCGAGAGGTGCTTCTGCTAACTGTTTGATCACAAAACTAATTGTATTATCTTGCCCCTGTAACAATAAACCTCAGTCTCCCCTACACGAAAGAAACATTAAAAGATTATTCAAACAGTCAGAAACTTTTTTGACAGATATCACATGTATTAAAGGATTTTTATTAATTCATACGCCAAGTAGTGTCATTTTTATATTTCCTTTTTTATTGATTGTATTAGTACCTATAAAATAACACTAATAATAGCATATAGTAATCACTATTTACCGATTAAAAACATGTTTGTATTTTCTTAAAGCTTCTTTTTAGCAAAATACTGCTACAGTCACATTCCACATCTATAGTCGTATAGTCTTAACACGTCACTCTTGTGTTGTAGTGGATCACCTGTGACGGGAAAATGGGGGTTCGAATCCCGGTCGGGTGTACCAAGGGTATTCTTGAATGTAATGACAACTTTTTCTCTTCATTTAAATAGTTTGTTATGTAATGCGGCTATGCCTATTACGGATATTCAAGAAATGTTGATATTTTTATTTATTTATTATTTATTTAGAACCATGTCTTACTACCCGTTCGGGTTTTACGCTTAAGTACTAATTACGATCATGGATTAGGAAATGGGAAGATTGAATTTAGAAGAAGTGAACCTACATTTGCGTGGAGGGAGAGTGGAAAAACATTTAGGAACCCCCAGTTCACCCGACTGACCCCGTCCTTGGCAGTCGAGCTCAACACAACTAGCGCGTTAGCTAACTACGCCACCGAGGCGGGTAATGTTGATATTACCACGCGAAGAAAATTAAACTCTATATTTCCACTGTAGCAATATTTCATTTATTTTGATCAAAACAAGTTTTGCTATTAAACTGTAAAAACACTTGCCTTTTTACGCGTCCCCTACATACCCACCTCAAATCCTAACTTCCTTATCTCTACTCTAATAATGTAAATATGCGGATAGTCCGGGAAGGTAATAAATAGCACATGGAGGACAACAAAGCTAGGAGTTTGCTCCCTCTCACCTCTGATTGGCCAACAAGGACAGCACGTTGTGGTGGGTGATCATGACTCCCTTGGGAAGCCCCGTGGTGCCACTGGAGCAGAAGATGAAGGCCACGTGCTCCTTGGGGTGCTCCACTCGGTGGAGGTGAAAGTGCTGGGGGCGGCCCTGCTCGCTCACGTAATCTGACACGAACATCTCAAGGGTGAGATGGCGGAGGAACTGCCTCTCCCTCCCCATCACCACCACCTCTTCTGCCAGACCCGCCACCCTATCGGCGGCCTCCCTCACCAAGGGCTCGGCCCCCTCTGAGCTGAAGATGAGCCGAGGCCTCGACAAGGACATAGCGTGCATCAGTTCGCCTGACACAAACAAACAAATGTTTGACAATCAGTGGTGGCCGAGTGGTCTTAATTTGCTAAGTGGTCCAACAAATGTTTGTTTGTTTTACTACCTGTCTTTTTGCATGTTTACACACTGATGGAGAAGGGATAAGGAGGTGTACTCGCATATTTTCAGTGGGCGAGGGAGAAAGCCACCAAGGACACCAACATTTCGGAAAAAGGAGGGCTCAACTGAAAGAGGGGTCTAGAAGCCCTAGCCGAGAAAATGTTAAACCCCGGATGAGTCTATAAGATATTTGAATAGTTTCTTTTTCTTAAGCCTTTCTTTGCTATAATGTATGATAAGACCATGGTAATATGTGCAGTTTAAAATGTACAAACTTATTGAAGCACTGGGAAACATAAATAATTCTAAGTCATTCAACTGAACCCAACAAAAAAATCTTGTTTATGTTGTAAAACTAAGGGTAAATTAAAATAAACACAAAAGAAAATACGTACAAATTCAATTCCTTTCTTAGAAATGAAAAGTAGCCAACATATCACCTGTATTAAATATTATTATTATTATTATTATTATTATTATTATTAGCTACGCATCTTACTAGCCGGCCGGGCTATACGCACTTACTCTAATGTGCAATGTTAGGATAAATGTGAGATGAAATGGAGGACCAACAGTTTAACGAGGAATCCGAACCACAGCGGAGGCCTGGCATTTCACACATTCACAAGTTGTGATCAATTGTATTAAATAATATCATGTGTTTTGAGTATGCATTGAAAACGTTGGGGGGAGAGAGGAACTTAAGGTAGTCTCAGATCTCTAAAATAAAAATTAGGAGGCTCAAGCACTCCTAGCCTTCCTATAATCCACCCCCTCTTACCAAACCAAGGCGGGGTTTGGGTACTTACTAGGATAATGAATTAAGGATGAAGAAGGTCAAATTTATAGGGAGTGTACCCGCATTCGCATGGAGGGAAAATGGGGAAACCTTTTTGGAAAGAACATTCTCAGTACACATGACCGAGATTAGAACCCCAATCTCCCCGTCATTGTCAGTCTAAACTATTGTGAGAGTGATAGGCCTACCCTAGACTATGCAGCCACCGAAGCAGGTAATGGGTTTGTTATTTAAAAATATGGTTCACGCCTAAATTAGGGTGAAATATACCAACTTTTGTTTTATAGGATTAAGTTGTATTCTTAAATAATTCATTGAAAAGGGAAACAAGCTATTTTTCAAAAACGTCTGACGTGAAGTGTCGCAGTTCCGAGATCAAAGTAAATGTTTAGAAACATATATTTAGTCTTCCTCAAATAAATAAAGTAATTTCTTAAGAGGGTTACAGGATAACATTCTAAGATAGCTAAGGATGGATTTAAGCGATTCCCATAAAAAAAAACATCTGTGTAAGGATATTTCCCTTCATTCAGGCAGTGCCCTTAACTATGACGTCTTTGGCGGCCTAACAACAAGGTATTGGTCGATGTAACAATAATTGGTCCTTTCATCTCAAATTTCATTTATTTGCTAATCTAAAGTTGGTTGTCCGTAACGGTAGTTCTTTGAAAGTCAGGGTTGTTCAAACTTTTTTTGGACAACGGATTAAGGACTTCAATCTTTTGGGTAGAAAAATATACTTATTACAGCTAGTATGTGCATTCCTGGCCATTGCGCAATCGAAAATTACGTCTTATTTTTTGATGTTTTATGTTTTATTTTGTTTAGCACCGTGTCTTACTACCCGTTCGGTTTATACGCTTAAGTAGCCTACTAATTAAGCTAATTGGTTAGGAATTGGGAAGTCTGAATTTAGAAGAAGGGAACCCAAATTTGCGTGGAGGGAGGGTGGACAACCATTTAGAAAAACCAACCCCAGTTCACCCGACCGAGATTTCAACCTCTTTCTACCCCTCCTCGGCAGTCTATCTCAACACGAAATTAGTGCGTTAGCTAACTACGCCACCAAGGTGGGTTATTACTTAATACTAGAACGAACTCAATACCCAATCCTTCAGCTATCAATTCATTACTATGACCCAATTTCCGAAAAAATACATTTTTCGGCCAAACTAGGAATAAAACTCGGGACTCTTTGACCGAGTAGGCATGGAAATTACTGTCCAACACCTTTGCTCAGTAATGGTAGTGCGTTTGCCTCTTAAGCTTAGGGTTCAAGGTTTGTTTCCCAGCATGGCCAAAAAAAACATCATTGATGAACTTAGGCCTTCCTTTTTAACAGTGATAAATATCGGCCAGGGGATTGGATGTTATGTCTGTTCAAGAGTTGAGTTAGTTTGTAAGTCATGTTCTGATATTATAATTTGGTTTAGAAGGTTCACAGTTCAACTTGTAATCATGTGTGAAAGCTGAAGATAAGGTCAACACACTCACGAGGGGTGTATCCCGCGCTGAGAGTAGCGCATGTAGCTCCCACATAGAGCGCCGCCAGAACGGGGATACAGTACTCCAGGCTGTTCTCACTGCACACCCCTATGACGTCACCGGGCCCTACACCCTGAGCCTGCAGGGCCGCGGCTAGTCTCTCACTGGACACCAGTAGGTCTGCTTGTGTCATCTTCTGGTCGGTGTCAGCGTGGATCTGATCACAACACATTTACCATTTCACAGAGGAGTGACTAGAGCTGGGTTCACATTGGTAAACTTAAACACAACCATGTGCGATAATGATGGATGGTTCATATCTAACATTGGAGGGAGCGGGAGTGAATCAGCAAATCTCACTGCCCGCTTGGGTTATCCGAATTTAATATTTAGCACCGGGTCTTACTACTCATTTGGGTTATACGCTTAAGTACTAATTACGCTAATGGGTTAGGAATTGGGAAAGTTGAATAAAGAGGAAGTGAACCCACATTTGCATGAGGATAGGGAGAGAGAGGAAGAGAGTGGGAAAACATTTAGGAAAAAACACCCCAGTTCACCCGAGGGAGATTCGAACCTCGATCTCCCCGTCCTCGGCAATCTAGCTCAACACGAAACTAGCTCATTAATTAACTAAGCCACCGAGGAGGGTCCATCCGAGTTTAATTACATTACTGAGCTAGGGATTAGAATGGTAGAGGTAAGAGGAAATGCACCCCGATTCACTTATTATGTACTGAAAAACTATTTGAGGGGGTAGGGATAAGATGGAGCCAATCCTCGTTTTCATCAAAACTGAGTTACTATTGCTATCTAGTGTCCAATATAAAAAAATTCTGACTGATTTCAGCAAAATCCCTCAATATAGTGTCCAAAGTCGCTTGTGCTTATCTATCCGTTACTGTAACATAAGATTTGAGGGTTTAATCAAACTTTAAAATCTGTTGTTTTTTTTCAAAACAAAATATATCATCTCACCTCATCCCAAACCCCCTCATTTAGAAAAATACATCCGCAATACACCAGACCGGAATTCGAACCCTAACCTCTCAGTCACCGGGATACTATACCAGACGTGACTGACGCCTACCGATGAAGAAAACTTGCTAAAAAATAACTTTATCAGGGGTCATATGGCCTAAGGCGTCACTGTCACAAAATACTTTACTGGCAGTGATGGGGAGATCAGGGTTCGAAACCAGGTTTGGTGTACTAAGAGTGTTTTTTGATTATTAGTTTCCGTCTCTTTCATAACACGAATGTGGGTATATTTCCTCTTAAGTCTTACCTTCCTGATACTCATCCCATTAGTAGGGCCACCGCTACAAGTTTTGCCCCCCTGTACAAATGTTGAGTGGTCACCACTTTACTTCTCCATCTTACACTCTCTAATCTCTCATTTCCCTCTTGTACTATCATTTAAAAACAAATTAAATAGTTTAAAAACTGCCCTATATTCTACTACTGAAAATCACCACCTGCAATCTGGACCTAAGTATAAGGGCGTGTTCGAGTTCCTCCACGAAAGCTGATTTAATTTCCTTTTAGATAAAAGTCACTTAATTCTATGGTCGTGTTCCTCCCCTTAATGGGTTGGGGGTAGGGATCTAATTACTTCACTTTGGGAGTGGGGAGGCGGGAAGGAGGGGGATGGGGTTTTGAGTTCCTTCACGACACCTGAAGGAATGGATTATAAGTATAGTTGGTTAATTTCTACATATACTTATGGTTTCTACCCAACCTAACTTAACCTAACCTTTCATGCGTTAACGAATTTCGTTCTTATTTAATTTTGTAATTTACTGTGTGAAGATACCCTCCTTGAGGTGTAGTGGAGAAACTTGACCATTGATATCGGAATAATTATATCCATGGATATATAGGAATAATTATATCCATGGAGGAACTTGACACCTCCATCCCCCAAATCACTCGGGGAACTTATAATTCCTTCCTTGAGGTGTCGTGGAGGAACTTGACCATTGCTATCGGACTAATTATATCCATGGAGTAACTTGACACTTCCGTCCCCCAAATCACTCGGGGAACTTATAATCCCTTCCTTGAGGTGTCGTGGAGGAACATGACCATTGCTATCGGACTAATTATATTCATGAAGGAACTTGACACTTCCGTCCCCCAAATCACTCGGAGAACTTATAATCCCTTCCTTGAGGTGTCGTAAAGGAATTTAACCATCATTATCGGACTAATTATCTCCGTGGAGGAACTCGACACCCACGAAGTACAAAACGCATAATGCGGGTAAAACCAAGTGCAGTGCCATGGAAATGGGGTGCAGGAATTCAACGAGAGCTCATTGAACTGACATATAACAAGCAGGGCAGAGGAAAGAGGTGATAAGTGTCGCTAGGGGAGTACACATGTTCTTAGAGATCTTACAATCATAATATCTGGTGTAGCGATTATGCTCCAAGTGAAACAAAATGGGCAAGTCAATCATAATACACTTACCCAATCTCACCGACCAGGCTAGGCACCTCGAATAACAACACGTCTGGCCACATGAACAACCCGCGAATAACTGCTAACGCCGAGCCTAGAGTCACATCTCGCCACTAGAGACCAACACCCTGCTCAATGCCACCCAACAACAACAAGAACATACTAGAAAAGGATAGTAACTGCCAGACCTTGCCAGAAGAAAATAGACGTTTCTAGTGCCGCGCGCATTCCCCCTTCCTGTGTGTTTATCTCAGCGATCCCCACCCTTTTTGTGATCCCGTCTCTATTGTTCGACGAGTGTGCACCATATAAAAGACCGTCCGTCAAGTAAGACACTACTCTTGGACTAGGCTTGAACACTGTAGGAGGAAGCGGAGGCTTCAAGGACATATAGATATAATGTAAGGAGAAATTCATTTTCGGCGTAAATTAGACATTATAACTATTCAAAATTCTCTTTTGGTAATTATTTCTTTTAAATATAATTATTGGAATCTTGTATAAATCTTCGTTCTGTTGCAGAACATATCAAATTAACTTTATTTATCTCACTTGTGAGTTGTGTGGCAATATGAGCTTAGTAAATATTAATGGGGAAAGTTCGTTTATAACATTAGGTCAGAACTTTTGGAATGTTAGTAAATTTATGCGTTACGCTTGACAGCTATACATATCAAATTAACTTTATTTATCTCACTTGAAAATTGTGTTGCAATATGAGTTTAGTAAATATTTATGTGGGAAAGTTTTTTAAGAACATTATGTTAATTTTAAAATGTGAGGAAAGTTATGCGTTACGCTTGACAATTATACATATCAAATTAACTTTATTTATCTCACTTGTGAGTTGTGTGGCAATATGAGCTTAGTAAATATTTATGTGGAAAAGTTATTTAAGAACATTATGTCGAATTTCAAATGTTAGTAAAGTTATGCGTTACGCTTGACAGCTATACATATCAAATTAACTTTATTTATCTCACTTGAGAATTGTGTTGCAATATGAGCTTAGTAAATATTTATGTGGGAAAGTTCTTTAAGAACATTATGTTAATTTCTAAATGTTAGTAAAGTTATGCGTTACGCTTGACAGTTATACATATCAAATTAACTTTATTTATCTCACTTGAGAATTGTGTTGCAATATGAGTTTAGTAAATATTTATGTGGGAAAGTTCTTTAAGAACATTATGTCGAATTTCAAATGTTAGTAAAGTTATGCGTTACGCTTGACAGTTATACATATCAAATTAACTTTATTTATCTCATTTGAGAATTGTGTTGCATTATGAGTTTAGTAAATATTTATGTGGGAAAGTTCTTTAAGAACATTAGGTCGAATTGTCAATGTTAGTAAAGTTATGCGTTACGCTTGACAGTGATAAATATATAATTCACTTTATTTATGGTACTTGTGAGTTGTGTCTCATGATTAGCTAAGTGAAGATTTACTTAGGAAGGTTCGGTAACTAGATTATACCTGTACATTCAAAATTTAGTGACGTTATGCGTATTTTTGTTACTTATGTATAAACAATGAACTTTAAACCTTTTAACTAATATGTTGTATTTTCGCAACTAGTACAGAAATGTGTTATATATGAGAAATCATCTATAATATTTGATATGGTCATACTCAAATTTAATAATGCTATTCATTGATATTAAATTCACTTAATATTTTCCATGGTAGCTAATAAAAAAAAGGAAAAGAGTAAATGTTTATGAAATATTTTCCTTTTGGATAATATCTATTGTTATTGTTGCGCTTAGTCAAGGTCATTTACCGCCATTGTATTAATGAGGAACCATTTAAGATTCTTCAAAATATATGCATGTTCTTTAATAAAATTTGGCAGAAATTAAACCAAAATGCTCCTAAGACTTGAAATCTTTTACTATTGTAGTTACGCCATGTTATCCCTAGGCTTAGAAATGTTTAATATCCGACCCCCTTTTTACTTAGCCTTCGGCCTCTTCGTATAATATTAATTGATCAGTGAAGGTGGACCGTATTTTTCCCGCTTCTAGGAGTGAGTTGCGTGCGCTGGGGACGTGTTGTGTACCCAGGATTTTTCAACAACAAAAAAAGTTATTCACACTGCGCACTTTTATTAGTTGATTTTCCCCTTTTTTATAACATTAGATTATTTTTTTATATATGTATTTGAATCCCTCTAACTTTAGAGCTTGGGTTACACTGGGAATGGCCGATCTCTCTGCTGGTATTCAGACTATGTGCTTTTACTCTTTACTTAATTATGTAAATTATTGTTCTATCTGATCATCATGTTTTGTTAATCCTAATTACCCATTTTGGGCACAAGTTTTTCCACCATTCTGCACGCATGTATTTGTTTTTTATTATTATTATTATTATTATGAAGGCTTAGAGGCACGTCAAAAGATAAAGGTCATTGGTGCCTTAAAATAATAGTGTATATAGTAAAATTCCCGTAGGGGAAACAATAGAGCTAAAATAGCCGCGGGTGTATACACTACATTAAATAGACAAAACAAACATATTAAAGTTATATACATTTATAAAAAATTACAAATAAAAACATAGTAAAATCTTTATCGGGGTATTTAAGTATGGATATTACATCAGCTGGTGTATTGCGCGTCTGGGCTACATCATTGGTACCCAGTAAAGGAAAGATTAGCCAGTACTAATGTACGGGGACGCCCGAACGTACTAATCGTTCTTCCTTTCTGGGGAGGTTTTTTCTATGTCCCGATGAGATGGGGTGATGGTAATAGAGAGTATGAGGGTGAGGAACCAGTGGAAGCACTGAAACCTAGCTTAAGCCTAATTAACCAAGACTTGGTGATCGTTGGGGTAATTCACCTTCAGGTAAAATACGAAAGATACCATCCGGAAATCGAACCCTGGGCTCGTAGCCAGGTGCACTTACCACTACACGATGAGGCTGGTAATACATTTGCTGAAAACAGCAGATATAATTATGTAAAAACTAAATATATATTACAAACACATTAAATATGCTTAAAATAGTTAGAACTAACCTCAATATGAGGAAATAACCAAGTGAGTCATTCTACAGGATGATTCGTAATTATTGTATACAGTAAAGTAGTGCAGTGGATTCTATACTGAAAAATATGCTAAAATTCTTCTGACATCATATTGCTGGGACTGCTTCTTTATCGAGACACTGACAGGGATAAGTCAAACAGAGACTACCATTATGTCATAGAGTTTTTTTTAATTGACCTGGGTTGTGGAACATTGCACGATCATAGGAGATGTTTGAAGTGTCCATCATTGCGCTCACAACACATTTCAGCCCTCCTGCTCCACGCCTGTTGTGTTCGTTGGAAGAGGGACGGGATATCCAGGATCATATTTCCAGCAGTCACAATTGCATTTCACAGATATTGTCTCGTGTTGCTCCTTTGGGAGTACACAAATCCCTTCATGTGGCCTCACAACCAGAATTTGCAAGGTGTGAGATCGGGAGATCGTGCCGGCCATGCAACACACCCGTTGCGTCCAATACATAACCTGGGATAGTATTCGTCTAAATGGCGTCTCACTGCGCGGTCGTAATGTGTAGGGGGCTCTATCCTGAATCATACACATGTTATTCCCCGTTGCTAGTGGGACGTCCTCCAGTAGTTGGAGGAAAACGGTCTGCAGAGAATGTAAGTAGTTTTTACCTCGTAGTCTTTCAGGAATTTCATACGGCCCAAGAAGAATACCATCCCTAAATCCTGCCCAAACGTAGATGGAGGATTAATATTCTACCGAACCCTTCCTTAACCTCTGACAAGACGTGTATGGATCACAACTTGTGAATGTGTGGAATTCCAGGCCTCCACCGTGGATCGGATTCCACTTTAAACTGTAGGTCCTTCAGTTCATCTCACAATCCCCCTACCATTACACATTAGCGTAAGTGCGTATAACCAAACGGATAGTAAGGCACGGTGCTAATAATAATAATAATAATAATAATAGCAATTAATATTGTGAATGGACCTCCAAGATGGCATTTTGATTTGTGTCAGTCTAAATATGCTGATTGTGGAGATTGACACTGCCATTTCTGGTAAATGTTGCTTCATCCATTTCCAGTACTATGCTGAGGAATTGTGGATCTGTGGTGTGGTGGAACAGCAGCCACTAGCAGAATGTCCTACGCCGTTCAAAATCGAGAGCTGGATTCAGCTCCTGCACAGATTTCAAACGAAAATGGGTACAGTAGTTGGTCATGTACTGTTCTCCACATGGATCTGTAACAGGCGATGACGTGCGGCTGATCACCATGTATTTGAATCCAGTGAGCGTTCCACAGAATGCAGATTTGCCTCTTCCCCTGCAATGGTCCAGAAACAACACTGCCTACCAGCGTTGACCATCACAGGCGCCAAACCACCTGTTTCCCCCAGGTGACGATTCAGTGCCACAAATTTCCTTGTATTTAGGTGTCGTTGGACAGGAAAACGTTCAGTTTACGTACAAGGAGCGGTAGCGGAATTCTGTCGTTCATCACCGCAAATAAGAATAATATCAGTCAGTTCCTCGTTTATGTATTGGTACCACATCTTACCGGTCATTTTCAATCACAGCAAGTGACTGAGTTTGTCGTTCCATGTCTCCGGCACTCCAAATGACGCATGCGCAATGCTACCCCGAAATGCAGCCATATCTCGATAAAGAAGCTGTCCCGGCAATATGTTGTTATGAAACTTTTAATTTATTTTGCCATGTAGATTCCACTAAACCACATTATCGCAATTAAGAATCATCATATAAGAGAGTGAGACTTAAATGGAATTTAAAAGATTCATCTGGTGTATAAAATGGCTTAATAACTCCAACCAGACTATCCATGCGCTTGCTAAACACCCGGTTTCACCAGCCCGTGGTTAACTTTAAACTAATCATAAGATCTCAGCAGTATAATCCACGCTGTCCACTTGGCATAGATATAAGTAGTTTCAGCTTTCTCAGTTCTTAGCAACCACATATGCTCGAGAAATCCAATAAAATTTCCAAACCAATTGGCTCAATCAGTAGGCGAGATACAAGAATACAGCTGCGTTTACTGTTGTTGTGAGGAGGTTTGAAATAAATCTTTGAATAGAAAACGTGCATGTCGTTTTTGTTTTGATTTGTTTCATGACACAACAGAATATTTTGAAATCATTCCTAAACTAACATACCTATTTACTTACTATAAAATAAAGTATTCTGGTATTCAGTTATTTCTAGTTTGCGTTGCAAAGCATCGTGTGTCAACATATATTTCTGCTAGCTTGTGAATTGCTGTGCCACTAAAACAGATTTTGTTCTTTTTGTGTGTGTGTGTGTGTGAACGCGTAGATAAACCGTTTGTGTAAATATGCGACTAGCTCAAACTGGTGGCGAGAAGTGGGGCACAAAAAAATTAGTAAAAAAAACTATGGTTAAACCTATTTGGTGTATGTTAGAGGGAGAGGGGTTATTTTTAGTTATTATCTTGAACACTTTGATTATTAACGGTTTAATTTAAAGGGTAAGGATGAGAAGGTGTTTTAGTTTAGAGGGAGTTGAACCTAATTAGCGGGAAGAGGGGATGGAAAATCTGCTCCCATTGTACCCAAACGAAATTCAAACTTTTACCTCCCCATCACCGACGATCCACATTTTCAGAGACTGATGCCTTAGGCCGTATGACAATTGATGGTGGGCGTGAAAGATAAATATTAAGTCTTGTTCTATCTAAGAAATTCGTTAAAAAAAATTCCAGTACCTAAGTTTCTTAGAAAGTAGGCCTATTATATAACTTCTGCCTTTTGGAAGAAAATATATGTTTCAAGAATGTTATGTGTTTCAGCGCAAGGCCGTAGTCAAGGGGGGGGAGTAACCCCCCCCAGAAATTTCAAGTATATATGGCTTTAATATATGCAAATCCTGTACAATTATATATAATTGTCGAATGGCTGCAAAAATGCCAACTACCGAGTCGCTAATGGCTGCGTTGTTTGATGGCTGTAATCTTAGATAATCACATGTTTATAAGCTGACGACTTCCGCACGTCCATCTTAGACTCTGCCTTAAACTATGAGTGAAGAAATACCATGAGCACGGGACGAACCCTGGATAGCTCAGTGGTAAGAGCATTGGCGTACTAAGCCGAAGGTCCCGGGTTCGATTCCCGTGTCCAGGTGTCATTTTTCAATTTTCAGAATATGATATATGGCTTTATTTATGGTTCAAACAATATCAAAATTAAGGTACAAGTACAAATTAGAGGGCTGTTTTGCCATAAAAATAACTTCAGATAGCTTTTAGAACTGTTTAATATTTATAATTTTCCCTAGCCTCTGAAAATAGGGGGATGTGCCCCCCCCCCCCTTCCTATGAAATTATTGGCTGGCTACGGCCTTGTTTCAGTGTCAAAATAACAAAAGCACTTTGAGAATGAGCATATTGTATTTCTTACACTAAACCAGTCAATAAGTTATCATACCAATTACAACGTAACATCCTCCGATTCTATATTATAACTTCAATTCCTGCACTTTGTTACAAACAGGTATTCCCCCTTCCATTCGAGTATTGCCAAACAACGCGAGTGAGTGCCTAGAAAATATATTTAGCCCACTATCCATGGATGGTACCTGTGTAGTCCCTGCCTCGGAGATGATAAACCTTTCTCGGTCATTGTGACATAATTTGAGCTACTACATCTGCTCACAGACAATACTGAATATTTATACCACAAGACACCATATATAAGGCCTATTGCAAGACACTGATGTTGGTTTTGTCTGGTAAAGGGGCAATAGCTATGCATACATTGTCTATTAGTAATAAGACTGCAATGAAGCAAGGACTGGTATGACGTCACAACCACAGAGGGATGTTAGCCAAGTCCACTGTAGGAAGAATGGCTAGGCATTCAAGCACAGGCACCCCCCCACTCTTTGGTTAGTTTTGACCCTGTAACAACCTTGGGAGCCAGGCAGTGACACTGACCAGAACAGTGCTGTCACTGTGTTCCTGAAGTTTGTCCCTGAAGTGTTCACCAAGGGACGTCTCGGTGAGCAGGATCTCCGGAGGGCCTCGTAGTATATATTCTGAGTCTGGCATGGCTTCTGGCGCTTCTGAAACAAACAGAACACGTTTACACTCTTCACGCAAGTAGAGTTGTCTAACTGGCGTCCTTAAATAGATTATTTTTTAGCACAGCGTCTTACTACCCGTTCGGTTTATAGATTACGTTTCACAATGACTATTAATATTTGGTTTTAATTGTTACTTAAACATCAAGGTTATTAACGGTTAATTTAAGTAGTTGGGATGAGAAAGATAGTTTAAAGAAAATGTACCTTCATTAGCGTGGAAAGGGGATGGGAAGACTACAGTGTTAAATCCCATACAGAGGACACTCGAACCTCGAACCTCGACCCCGACATCAATAGCATAAAGGGCTATACGCGGGATTGACGTTTAGTCCACGTGCTCATTGATACGAGTGATAAAGTTCATTTATTTGTTAACCAGAGATAGGTCATGGGTTGACCGAAACGATTGTTATTAGAAAGTTAAAAGTTGATCAAACTTCTTACGGACCACGAATTTGGACTGTGTACATCAACTTTTTAATGTGGGTCAAACAATTTACTACACCACGAATATACATGTCAAACTCTGCACCGGACTCTACCAATAGCTCTCTGTGGCCTTGAAGTCCTTTGAGACAATGCGTTGCGAGATGCTGCACGTGTTGACTGTATTTGGTTTTGTTTAGTTATCACCACATCTTACTATCTCTTCATATATTATGATAATTACTTTAATATGGTACGAATTTGCGTGAAATGAGGCAGGGAAACTTTGCCAGGCCAATCTAACACACGCACGAATAGATCGATCTCAAAGTAGTTCGAGTAATTTGAGGGACCTTATAAAATTTACATATTATAATTTGTTGAGTGAATTTATGTTCTATGGATTGTTTGATTTGAAACAAGTGTTAAAAATCACAGTAGGGACACGTGAACTCCTCCAACGAGAGCTGAAAGTCTTCAGGGAAATTTTCCGAAGTTTTGGCTTGAGGCCAGCCATTTAGGTGAAGGGACTGGGTTCGAGGAGGTGGCAGCTAGAGCCTATTACGTGTAAACATAAGGTCAGCGAATACTTTTTTGGGGGACTAGTGTGAGTAGTTGGAGGTGGGGAGGGGGTGGAGTAGAAGGGGAAGTTTTGATCAAATACTCAAGCCAACTTTAAAATTATTTTAACTATCTTATAAATGATTCACTGAAAATAAAATCCAAGCAATGGAAATTAGAGCTTAAACATATCAGGTCAAAATTTTCCATCATTGAATACAGGTATAGAAAGAAAGGCTTTGATTATAATGTATTTATCTGGTCTTCCGCAGACCCGACGTTAGTAACAAAGACTAACATGATAGAAAAAGCCTATTAGAAAATAAAAATTTATTTTGCGGTCGATGAAATGTTTATAAATTACTTTTTTTTATATTGATACCATTTATACAACGCGACCACCTCCAGATCACATGACGACTTGTCATTTTTGGACCTATCGGATCCCGTTCTTCCTACCGTGTTCTTACCACTGTATAAAAAACTATTTTCAAACTAAATTATTATAAATGTTGAACGCAAAAAATAATGTTTGTTGGGGCGCACCCACGGGGGGCGGCTTTGGGGGTTGAATCCCATCCATCTGAAGGTCCTTTCCCAGAAAGTTAAGAATATTACAAAAATATAATTAGCACTATGTTCTGTCAAGTAATCAATTATATTATATTTAATATAAAACAAAAATGTTGTGCAGTAATTAGGTATTTTCAAACGAATACTTTTCTGTTGGTTTTTAACTTTACTGAAAATTTGCACTTAAATGAAAACTGAACCTGTGATACCGTAATATTTTTTAAAAATGGTTAAAGTCTTTCCTCTTTATACATAAAGTTTCGAGGTGTGTAAATTAATTGAAATGATTATTTTAGAACAATTATGTAAACACTATTATATCAGGAAGAGGTGAAGGGACAGTTGATATTATTATATTCCCCCACCCCCACCAACTGCAAATCCTGGGTGCGAAGAAGAATACGGACCTGTTAACCAGTGGCATTCACAGTGACAGAGGGTAGGCCGAGGATCCGATTTTGGTGCAAATTAGCTTAAATATTACCATTTGCATCCTTCAAAATAAAAAATAAACCTTGGGGGGTGGGGGGAAACCCCGGATCCCCACTTTTCAGGGGGCGTCGCTTGGTGGGGGGAAACCCCAGATCCCCACTTTTCAGGGGGCGTCGCTGATTCTCTATCTTTATTATCCCCCTACTTCAAATCCAATTTTCAAATATTACAGTAATTGAAATATATAATTGTGCAATTATGAAAATTATTATGTAAACTCCCCCGCCCACAGCTCAAAATCCTGGGTACACCTCTGAATGTTTGTGTTTTCTAACGGAATCTTCCTACCAAAATACTATAGGCCTACTATATGTATCTAACCTTTGCTTTCTTGCGTATATCCCGAAATTATATATTCAACAGACTTCTAATTAGTAGCGAATGAAAACACAACAAAAATAAATGTTCAGATTAAACATTACGACAACCGCGCGTTTAATGGCTCTGAGTGTAGCCCTACTAAGCATTTCCGAGGCTGGCAAGTGGCAAGCCTGTAAAGTGTATATCGACCTTGACCACGAGAATGATATTATATCTTAAATTAACACAGTATCGCGGCCACCAATCCACGTCTAGCTGTGTGTCACGTGATTATAGAAACTTTCGGCTGGCTCACAGCCACGATGCGCTCTACCTTGGTGTGGGCACAAGGACTAACTTCAAATCTTTTAGTTCGCGGCACTGACACCGCAAGCGCTAGCAATGTGATTCTACTTACCAACATTAGAGTGGCGTTTCTATACTTATCCCTTTTCTACGTGCTCTGCTCTACAATAGGCTTGAATTTTTATTTTCTTCTGTGTTGTACTAACTACTTACTACCCGTCCGGGCTCTAACGTAGGGCCACCCATAAGTCCGCCGCACATCGGACGCAGCAGAGGGATAGGCAAGGCAGAGGAGATTCTGTAAACCCCATGCTCTTATTAGGAGTGTGCAAAGTGTTGTCGCACAGAGCCCCATGGTTTGGAGGGAAACTGCACTTGCTCAGGTAAAGGAGGGAAGTGTTTGTTTTATTCCTGTATAGGTTATCTAGCAAATATTGTCAGAGCGTAAACACAAATAAAAACACATATGTTTTGATTTATTGAACGAGTGAGCGACTTGTCCGCTTTATCTCCACCGATTTATATTTGGCTGTTTGTTTGGGGTGGATATCGCTCACGATAACCTTTGAGCACATTAACCGATTTAATTCAAACTTGGCACAGATTTTTTTGAACTTGTATTCATATTAAGTTCGTGGGGGAAGAAAATTGAATTAAATGTTGGGGAGAAGTCAACCCTTAAATATAAAAACACTGCATCTAGTATTAATTATTACATTTAAGGCATTTTTTGAAACATTATACGGCTGAAAATTGGTATAGACTATAGATGCAAACTACTATAATAACAATGAACAAAAATTAAGTTTTTAATTATTTTGGGTGGGAGAGGGAAGTGTTGAGGCGAATAACTGAAAGACCCACAAACGAAGTTTGCCTAGGACCCCCCGGCTGCTAATGGGGGCCCTGATCTAATGTGTAGTGACGAGGAAGGGTAGAGACTAAAGGAAATGTACCTATATTCTCGTGGAGATAGAGTGGAAAATTGTTTGAAAAATACACCCTTAGTACACCCGGTCGGGATTCGAATTCAGACCTCACCGCAGCTGGCAAATCAGAGAAGACGAGCTTGACTTTTAATCCACGTGCCCAGAGATGTGTGGGACAATAGTAAGCGGCTTAAAATTATCTAATCTAAGGAAATATGATGAAATGGATGAAATATTTACCCTAGATCCGAGCGGTGTTGAAACGGACACGCCTCCCCGCACCTCTCCTCCTCTACCCTCCTTTTATTAAATGGATACCTACTTTATAAACACGCCAATTACATAATCAGTCGACTTAAAAACTAACTTAACCTTAAGCATGAGGTCCAGTACTAGGTCACACAACCAACACCTAGATATAGATGTATAGCAGGATGAACCCACATACGAGTAGTAAATATCTTCGTCGGCCCCACCAAGGCTAGAACTGAGGTCCCTCTGACTTGTGACCGCTTAGCCACGAAGAAGTCCGTGAACTTTGTATTTAAGGCTGTGCAAGAGTGCTAATATTTTATTTTATTATTTTTTATGGTTGTGAGCCTATTTAATAGAATAAAAACATTAAAATAAGTAATAATAGAGCAAAATTATTATGTATTTTTTGTTTAAATAGTTATAATGCTTAATTTAACTTGATAATACTAGTTCGTATCCAAGTATTAAGTAATACAAGCAAAAGCCTTAATTTTTTTTATGGGTGTACGGAAAGTATAGCTTTATATGGTAAACATATTTTAGGCATGGTCTGTACCATATTTTCCAACTTATTAATTTTTATTTAATAAATAA
>CABFOW010004747.1:36888-51669 GCA_902141385.1 Timema californicum | reverse complement strand
CACAATCACCCTACCATTACACATTAGCGTAAGTGCATATAACCCGAACGGGTAGTAAGACGCGGTGCTAAAAATAATAATAATGAAACTTCATTCTCTACGGCCGAAAGACCATATAAATATAAAGAGATATATTGTTGAAAGGGGGGAGGATCATGAGAACGTGTTTACTCATAATTTTGAAAATGTGATTCTTTTACGTTATTTTTTTTAGCATCATATTTTAATATCCGTTTGGGTTATACGCTTACGCACTAATTACGTTGATGGTTTTGGGTAATAGGAAGGTTATATTTATAGGAAGTGTACCCGCATTTGAGTGGGAGTAGAGTAAAAATCCGTTTTGGAAATAAAGAAAGAAAAAAACCTAGTACACCCGACCGAGGTTCGAACCTCGCTCTCCACGTCAATGGAAGTCTAGCCTACTGCGAGAGTAGTGCGTTATACCGAGATTACGATAAACTTAATTTTAACTTAAAGTTAACTTAACGTAACTTAACGTAAAGGATCTCCTCGTGTGTTTAAATGGAAGCGATCACGATGCAGTTAACTTAACGTAATAGATATCCAGGGAGGTATTTTACGTTAAGTGAGCGTTACTTGAAGGGTATCACGTGATCTAGTGACGTCAACAGGATTATTTAGTAATTCATTGGTCTGTTTTAAGACCAAGGGCTACTCTTTAGTTCTAGTGATCGGACATTTAATTAAAATAAGCGCTATTATCTTATCATTATAGAACAGACTCAATATATTGTAAAGAAGTTAAAACCACAACGATATTATTATATAAAATGGAATAATGTATTGCTTTCAAAAAAGATCCTTACTATTATTATTATTAACACCATGTCTTACTGCCCGTTCGGGTTACACGCACTTACGCTAATTGTGTAATGGTAGGGTGATTGTGAGATGAAATGAAGGACCTACAGTTTAACGTGGAATCCGAACCACGGCGGAGGCCTGGCATATCATTGTTATTAAAATATAAATTAACTAACATAATCATGATTGTAAAAGCATTAAAATCTACTAAAAAAAGATAAATATCCATAATATCGGTTGAAAACTGTAAATATTCACAGATAATAAACACTAATACAAATAATACAAATCACAGATCAAATCACATACTCTCTTAGAATGGAGATGTTTGGTTCGAGTTGTTACGTTAAGCTACGTGAATCGTGATCACACATCTGTTTTCTTAAGTTAAGTGAACGTTACGTTAGGTCAAAGTTGAGTTGGTCGTGAACCCGGCATTAGACAAAGCGGGTCTTGGGAGGGTAAAAGTTTTCGTCGATGCGCTTCTGGGTTTTATGGTGGTAGTGGATTAAGGAACAAGTGTGGAGGGGAGGAATGTTTCTTTATTTTTATTATACTACTGCTCTCTCTCTCTCTCCCTCTCCCTCTCCCCCCCTCCCCCAATATATATAAAGTGTACCATGTAACAAAAAATCTGTTTCGTGTTACAACAAAATAAAATCCACGCAAACAAACATTTGAGACCCACTTCACTGGTGGACAGAGGACAAAAAAACAGTTTAAAAATAAACTTGTGTTCCATTTGACCTTGTTTGCGAGTAAGGGGACGGCCAGACTGGAGCGAGCGACTGAGAAATAAAATATAACACATTGGTTGTAATGAGAGGTGGCCAGACTGGGGGGCGCGACACAAGCGACGCACTTGGAAAAATGACTGGCTCTATTTTTTTTCAAGCGCCCTCGAGTTTTAGCCGGAACAGTCTAGTTCACAGGCGCTGGGCACTAGTTTTGTATGTTGGTCCATTGAGTGCTAGGAAAACTCCTCTCAAAAACCATCCTCAGATCACTGAGCCAAGATTCGAACATTTCCCCTCCCTACTGTAAATTCATCTTCTTCATTACTAAATGGTTTTCCACTCTCCCTCCACGCAAATGCGGGTTCACGTTCCTCTAATTCAACCTTCCCAATTCCTAATCCATTGGAGTAATTAGTACTTGAAGCGTATAACCCGAACGGGTAGTAAGACGTGGTGCTAAAAAATATATATAAATAAAATAATCTTCCTCATTAAGGTCATTCGACAATACCAATTATAGCTCATGAGTTTAAGAGGTTAGACTTGCTATTTTATGCTTTTTGTGTGCCATTGTTAAGGTAGAGTAATTAATGTATGGGGCTAACATGTAGTATAGAATTAGTACATAAGCGTACAACCTGAATAAAAGGTGCTAACAAAATAGTAATCAAATTGTTTCAACTCTAGCCCTAAATACAGTAAGACTTTATAATATCGAGGTCAAACATTTTCACGGCTACAATTATTTATTCTGTATGAAAATGTAAACACGTTAACAAGAATTTTGATACATTTTCTACTAACTACCTTCTCATCTCATTCCCAATATAACAAATTGTTGGTACAGTAGCCTCGTGGCTTCTTTGGTGCTGACTGACAGATCACAGCTGACAGCTGAGAGCTTTGAAAAGTTACCAGACCAAATTATGTATCCCTACGCCGAACCATATGATTTGCGAAAACATGTGTTTAGCAGCTGTCACTTCTGACGGTCAAAACTTTGGTATGTACCTAAATTTTGACTGTCAGATGTCAGCTGTCAGTCAGCACCAAAGAAGCCGTGTAGCTAAAAGAGCCAATAAAAAAAATTCTATTTGAAAACGTCTCATTAAAATGGCTGTAAACTGTCGTGAAAGAATGTCAACTCACCCTTGAATAATGTATATTGTTTTGTTTGTTTTTTCCAGGCTGGCACCACAAACCCCACAGCCACCCTGTGGGCGGTGGACCTGAACCATCCCTCACAACTGGAGCCCGTGGCCTTGAAACCATCACAGGCTGTCGCCTCTACAGAGTTAGTGTGCTGCTTTTTTTGGGCTGAAAATTCCTTGAGCAGTCAAATTTGAATAAATAGAACCTTTTTTTGTGCTCCTAACTTTGGTAAAATGATACAATATTGCTAGTGTTCAAGGGCGCTCATCAAGGCAATAGCAGGGAGGGGGGGTTCAAACCCCCCAAGAAATTTTATGAACAAAATATATATGGCTTTATTTAAGGTTCAAACAATATCAAAATTAAGATACAAATACAAATTAGGGGGTTGTGTTAACATAAAATTCACTTCAGAGAGCTTCTAGAGGTGTTAAATATTTAGAAATTTTCCTAGCCTTCGGTATTTTGGGGGTTAGTTTGCCATGAAAAAATCTTCACAGAGCTTCAAAAAGTTTTTAATATTTAGAAATTTTCCAAGCCTTCGGCAGCTAGTGGGTTATGGGTTATTTTATCATAAAAAAACCAATTCAGAGAACGTCTAGAACTGTTTATCATTTAGAATATTTTCTAGCTTCTGTTAATTGGGGGATGTGCCCACAAACACACCCCCTCCCCCAAATTATTGGCTGGCTACGGCCTTGGCGCTCATGTGGGTTTTTCCAAAAGTCCTATCTGTCGGTAGGGAGGGGGACATCCGGCCACTCCTCAAGAGAAAATTTCAAGAATTCAACCCTGTGGGAGGGAAGTTTGGAGTCTGAATATATTATCTGAGCTAATTATCACTGTTATACATAATTTTTGTTTCCTGATGTATGATACATGACTTCGATATGGTTTTTTTTATTGCCGATAACAAATTTAAAGAGAATTTTGCTATCACCCACGGATTTTAAAAAAAAATCAGAAAACCGTTTTTAATAATGTATATCACACGCGTTTAAAGATAGTGTATTATTTATTTATTCCTGTTGATTTTATTTGAATTTTCTATTATTTAATTTATAATTTTTCTAAACTAAATTAAAACATAAAATATAACACTTCATTATTATATTTTTTTACTGTATTTTCATGTCAAAGAACAAAAACATATATATTTATTTTATAGGCCTAAGGATGATGAATTTAGGTAGGGAGTCAAATAAATCTATATTAGATAAACTGAGCAGGAAGCCTTAAACATATTCAAACCAGTAACTTTTCAACTGATTCAGTGAAGTGTTCATTAGTTATAAGAAACTGATTATACAACATGCTACTTACTGTCAAGATTTGGAAAACCTTTGTCACTGCCTTTTTATGTCAATCTTGCAATAAAAATATTTCCTATAATTGCTTAAATGCCTTTAACTGCTGTGCCCATCCACCAACTTTTAATGGCGGCCTTATTAAAACCGTTCAGTGCGGTTACATTAGTGGTTGAATGGGTGTTATGCCTCGAAAGTTGGAAAAGGATGTAGATAGTTCTTGTTACGTGTGTGGTGACTATACTATAAAATATAATCGCAACGCTATAACACCATTGATTTAAGAAAGCATATGAACTCTACTTTGGGTGCAAAATAGGTGACCAAGATAGACTTTGGGGCTCCTCAAATTGTATGTAGCTGATTGTGCGGTGTATTTAAAAGGATGGTTGAAATGGTCTCGGAAGTCTATGCCATTTTCTGTCCCGATGGTCTGGCGAGAACAAAAAGATAATTCGACAGACTGTTACTTCTGTTTGACTAAGATATCCGGAGTGTCCTTGAAATCTGAACGTAGTATATAATATCCATCAGGCCAGTGTTTCACAGTCAAGACCCGCCAGTTGCTAGACCACCTGAAAGATGGACCATTGTCGATGACAATGATGGAGACGAGCCGATCTCTATGGAGCAGGACATAAGCGATCCGAACTTTCGGCCCTCTACGTCAAATGAACCACAGCTTATCTCACAGGGTGAGTTCAACGACTTAAGTAAGGGATTTGAACTTATCTAAGAGTCAAGTTTAATTGTTTGGTTCGCGATTACAAGGCTGAAACCTGCTACAGAAGAAAACAAATATTTCAATATTTCGCCTACCGTCAAAAATATATCGCCTAGTATTTTGCTTCAGTTGGTGATTTGGTTTACTGTACAGATATTGAGATAGTCTTGGCTACGGGTAGGACATGATAACAAAACAAATAAGTGGCAACTTTTTCAACGAATCATCAAAGCATAGTTTAAAAGTAGTTCTTCTTCAGAATGGTAACACACATATCCCTCCATACCAATTGCTTATGCATTGCACACAAAGTAAACTTATGAAAACATGAAGAACTTACTTGAAAAAATAAACTACAAGCACCGTTGGAAAATATGTGGTTACTTAAAAGTTATAGCAATCTTGTTAGGCATGCAATTAGGATACACAAAATATTGCTGCTTTATTTGTGAATGGGATAGACGTGTCAAGGACAAGCAGTACTCAGCGAAACGTTAGAATAAACGTCAGAAATCGACTCCAGGGAGGAAAAACATGTTGTACACGATCATTTAGTTCATGCTAAAAAAGTAATCTTACCATCACTTCATATAAAACTTGGTTTAGTAAAAAAATTTTTTTGTCAAAGCCATGAAGAAGGATGGTCCTGGTTTTTTTTATACCTGCAGCACAAAAATTCCTCCGTTTGAGTGAGGCAAAGATAAAAGAGGGAAATTTTTTGTTGGTACACAGATAAAGAAACTTGCCACGGATAAAACTTTTGATTCTACTCTGAATGAAGTTGAACTAGCATCTTGAACAGCATTCAAAGATGTGACCAGAAATTTTTCGAGGAAACAATGAAGCAGACCAACTACCAGGAAATTGTAGGAAAACTGCTTCAGTCATTTGAAACAATGGGATGTAATATGTCACTTAAGATTCACTTTTTACACTCGCATTTGGATTTTTTTTTTTTTCCAAAAAATCTTGGTGAAGTTAGCGATAAACATGGAGAGTGTTTTCACCGAGATATTGCTGTTATGGGAAAACGGTACCAAGGAAAGTGTAGTATTAACATGCTGGCAGATTACTGCTGGAGTAATAATAATATCAGGAAGATGCTTGAGACTATTTACAAACGGAAGTCATNTTATCTGATTACCAAACCCTTCCTTCACCTCTGACAAGACATCTTGTGAATGTGGGGAATGCCAGGCCTCCACCGTGGTTCGGATTCCACGTTAAACTGTAGGTCCTTCATTTCATATCACAATCACCCTACCATTACACATTAGTGTAAGTGCGTGTAACCAGAACGGGTAGTAAGACGTGGTGCTAATAATAATAATAATAATTTTAAAAAAATCATAATTATTATAAAGCAATATTTGTTTCATCTGTAAATAAAATATGTTTTTTTTTAATTATATATTTATTTTTAACCGAGGGTGATAGAAATATTCTGAAGACATATCTGTAAACAGCATAAAAACATAGTTCAAAATGATGTTTCACACATAAGGAAACAAATTTTTTCATAAAAAAAAATTGTATTTCAGTGTTTTATATATATGCCAGTTTAAATATTTAATATCTACTGTGAACTTATAGTACATGAATAAAACTTTATCTATGGTACATATTAAATGTGAAGGAAATAAAATGAGTGGAATAAATTATTATTATTAGCACCGCGTCTTACTACCCGTTCGGGTTATACGCACTTATGCTAATGTGTAATGGTAGGGTGATTGTGAGATGAAATGAAGGACCTACAGTTTAACGTGGAATCCGAACCACGGTGGAGGCCTGGCATTCCCCACATTCACAAGATGTCTTGTCAGAGGTGAAGGAAGGGTTTGGTAATCAGATAAATCTGTGCCGGGACCGAGGATTGAACCCCGGCCGCCAGCATATAAATCTGACACCTTACCCCTAGACCGCCAGGTCACCGAGAGGAATAAAGTATAATACATAGATCAGGAATAAACATGAGTAGAAGAGGGGGATTTAAATAATATTGTTTGTTGAGTACATGGATTGAGGAAATATAACTAATATTGACAGTTAACCCACGCAGACTTTTGTTTATCCTGATTAAATGAACCTTCTGACATCACATCGGTGAATCCAACATTTACTCTCTTTGGTGGAGGCGGGTCACGAGGATTGGGGGAGAGTAATGTGAATTGAAAGTTTCATTTATAGATAAAAACTAATAGAGACAAGTCATCTCGTGATATAGAAGGGCAATGGAATGATATGTACTGAACATACCTCAGACCAGGGGTCTCCAACCATTTAAAGTCCAAGGGCCAAAGTTTCCGCAGATTGTTGGCTCGTGGGCCACAATAGTGTACCAACAATATTAGTATCGAACACTTAATATATTATTTTTCTTTTGGCTTCCTCAGCGGTGATGAGTGAACGCGAACAACCAATTTATGAAATAACTTAAAATACGTATTTATTTTATTATTTAATTATGTAAAATTTAAATCTTTTGGCTATTTTTTCTCTTGAAATAATTTTATATTTTTCATGAACCGGTGGGTCGCGGGTTGAATACTCCTGACTTAGAGCTATGAAATGAAAGGTTGGACCCCCTCCCTCCCTTCCTCTTATTCCCAGATATTACATTTATATGTTGCCTGTTTTTAACACTAATTATTTTATGAATTTAAAAAAAAATTACGTTCTTTGTATTCGCCCATGGGACAGTCACAACACTTTCTTCGGATAACTTTATTAGGTTACTATTTCAATAATTTTGAACTCTATATTGACTAGAAAATTTTTTAATAAACATTTGTAATGAAGTTATTATTTATTTCACCAAAATGAGATAATTTTCGTTTTCAGCAGCCAATCATGGAGTGAGAGAGGTTGTTTCCCGTTTGATTGCAGGGATTACTATTTCACAGCGGTGACGTGGTTGACTGGTCACCAAGTGGGGGTGGTCTGGATGAACAGAAGACAAAACGTCTCCACGATCTCCATCTGTAGAGGCACCGCCTGGACGTGCGAGGATGTAAGAGGAATTTCTTTACGTCTTGTTGCAGCTATTGCAAAGCTGTCTGTCAATAGTTTGATGTGTATTAAAACCAAGGCTATTTTATTAGAAAGTCATGACGAGCGTTACTATAGTCCTAATTTTATAGGAAGAATCTTATCTGACAGTTAAAAAAAGCTTCTAATACGACAAGTTAAGTTATCTGCAGATGTCACTTTTGATAGATATCACCAATACCTCCTGAACAATATTAATAATATAGTCGGGTGACCTGGTAGTCTAGGGGCAAGGGGTCAGACTTCTGTGCTGGCGGGTGGGGTTCAATCCTCGGTCCCGGCACACATTTATCTGATTGACAAACACTTCCTTCCCCTCTGACAAGACATCTTGTAAATGTGGGGAATGCCAGGCCTCCACCGTGGTTCGGATTCCACGTTAAACTGTAGGTCCTCCATTTCATCTCACAATCACCCTACCGTTACACATTAGCGTAAGTGCGTATAACCCGAACGGGTAGTAAGACGCGGTGCTAGTAATAATGATTACCTTGTGCGTTACAGACGTACACAGAACGTTCTGGCGAGCGTGGCTGGGTAGAAGTGTACCAGCCTCCTCTCTTCTCCTCGGACGGCTCCAGCTACCTGGTGCGTCTGCCGGTGCTGGACGGGAACAATGGTTTCTACAAGCATGTAGTGCACGTGAATGTGGCCACCAAGCAGGTCACGCCACTCACCCACGGCAAGTTTGAGGTCACCGAGATCCTCAAATGGGACGAGGAAAGGAATCTGGTGTAAGTCGTGCGATAACAACACAAATACCTTCACTATCTGTGCGTTTAATACCTGCCGACTTTAAAGGAGATTGATCTTTCTTAATAAAAATTAAAAGTTTAAATAATTGCATTCTCAAACCGCTAATTTACAACTTAACATAAACCTGCAGGGTGACCTGGCGGTCTAGGAGTAAGGTGTCAGACTTCTGTGTTGGAGGTACGGGGTTCAATCCCCGGTCCCGACACAGATTTATCTGGTTACCAAACCCTTCCTTCAACTCTGACAAGACATCTTGTGAATGTGGGGAATGCCAGGGCCTCCACCATGGTTCGGATCCCACGTTTAACTGTAAGTCCTCCACTTCATCTCACAATCACCCTACCATTACACATTAGCGTAAGTGCGTATAACACGAACGGTTAGTAAGACACGGTAATAACAATAATAATAATAATAAACATAAGCCTGCAATCAATCCATAAATCATACATACACACACACACACAAAAACACACCTTATGGCCATAATTAAATATGAATAAATCTAGGTTTATTTTCCTAAGGGACTAGTGGAGAGCAAAATGTTTAGATAACAATTAATTATTTAATATAAGAGTTATTTATTTACGAACCAACGGAACACATTATGTTGTATGTACGTAGGTATTTTGTGTACCTCCCCCAGGAGCACCATCATTTTGGTATTCGTCTTTGAATATTTAAAAACCAAAAATGTATCTGGTCAAGGTGTCAGAGGGCCGGACAAAACTATTCCACAGGCCGGATCCAGCTTGTATGCCATAGTTTGGTTACCCCTGGTCTAAGGCATCACTATTGTTTTAGACCGACCTGCTGATGACGGGGATATCAGGGTTCAAATCCCATTGAGTCTACTGAAGGTGTTTTTTTTTCTTAAAGGTTTTTCATTATTTTTCCATGCAAATGTACGTACAATATTTCTAAATTCAATCTTCCTAATCCCTGAAACATTATTGTAATTAGTACACAGGAGTTTAATCTGAACTGGTAATAAGACACGGTGCTAGATTATTATTATTTTATCGCAGGTATTTCCTGGCAGCCCCCGAGAACAAGAGCGGGGAAAGACATCTATGTCGGGCGAGAGATCTTAACTCCACTTTGAGGTTCTGGGACTGTCTCACCTGCCCGCAAGAGCAGATGACGCACGCTGCCCTGGTGGTTTCGGAAACGACCACCCACCCCACCGCGACAATCCCCACCAGTCAAATATACGGGTAACAGTCCACTCTACATGACTTCCTGTTTAATTTCACATAGAGGGAGACATAGCTATGAAAATGAGAGTTGTATTAAAAGTGTTCATCATAGCAGGCCCAACTCAGCTCCCGGCTTGCACTAGGTGTGGGAGTAAAATAGGAAATAAAATATCAATATATGCTCTAAATGTGTGCAATGCATTCGTATTTGAATGATTACTCGAAATTTTCCCCCGGTTACTAACTACGGTATGTCCCTATTATGCTAGAATGAAGATTTGTGCACGGTTATTATCTGTGACGCCATTCTAAACTGGTCAAAAAACAGCCTTTTCATTTCAGTTTTAATCCACAATATCATTTAATGTTTCAATAATGTTCTGTATTAGGAACATCTGTTACCTCTTTTACAACATTCATATACTTATAAATGATGATTGAAAGGAACAAAATATAATAATGATTTACAAGTTTAACAAATTAGTTTATTACTATTCAAATAAGTCACTAGGAGGTACATGGAAATATAGGTAGAAATTATTCAAGCTATCGATTGTTTAAACATGAGAATATAAACGGTAACAATAATATAAATAACTCGACAAAGGAGCATCAGGTGTGAAGCACCCAGGTACCACTATAACCCACACAGGTGTAAATAAGAAAGCTTGTAACTCGTTAAAACAGGACAATAATTAATTCATCAAATAAGATGAAAGGCAGCAACTCTAAGACAATATAAATATGAGGAGGTAGTTAAATATAATTACAAAATTATGACGGATAATTCTTCTCCAGTCAGCAGACTGCGAGTCTTACAACTACATTACATAATTTCAAATATAAAGAACTAAACCACTTCAATTTAGTCCCAGTTTAAGGAGCTACAAGGGCGGTAATTAACATGAGCTAGCTAGCTTTAGTTAACTCCATAGAGAGTTAGACAATACAATGTTATAAGCTCCTAGAAGAGAAACTATAATTTTACACCTATTAAACGGCGAACTACCAGTGATATAGACGCTACAGATACTACGGCCAGTCAATTCCTAATCAGTACCACCTGATCAATCAATAGTATAGTTCTTCTGTTACCCTATAAAGGGGACAATAATACTAGACAAAATAGTGATCATTTTCGACTAACGCTAAAGGTACCCCAAGGGGGCCATACACTACAGACAAAACCCCGCGGGCCACTACTACGGACAAGTAGCACTTCCACAGGTTGCGCACCGCATACCAGTACACAATTAGACACATCAAAGACAAGTGTCAGTTACAGACCCAATTAGGTCGTGAAACACAACCATGGATGGCCTGGTATCATCTATTATTTTATTATATTCTTTAAACTAGCCGCAGCATGGTCAAATAGTCTAAGGAGTCTAATCTTGACCATAATATTTGCGACTAAGCCTAATAGACATATAAAGATAGTGCATAAATCTATAAACTATGCCTTATAGGCATAGAGAAATAAGAGTAATGACATGGATAAACTAAATCATATGGATATAGAACAATAGAGCTCAAAACTCAACAAAATAAACAACGCCTTAAGGGCATAAAGAAACAAGTCAGCAGAACTGACATACAAAAACTACATCATATGGACATAGAATAATAGAGTTCAAAGATCAATGAAAATTACAACATTTCATTATACTTATAGTATCCGACGTAGCTTGCTCCGCGGCGAGGAGGTGAGACAGATACCTCAACCATTGCGGTCTTCAGTAAGTAGTCTTAGCAGATGCTCGTGAATTTCTTCCAGAGGTTCCTCCGACGAGTGGTTACAATAGAATAGATATATGTAAACCGAGGAAAAGCCTATTTATACCAGTGGGACTAACAAAATTTGGCAAGCTCATCTCCACGTACGAAGGGAGGTGTTAATCATCAAAGATCACATCACCCGACAACTAGCGCTCGTTGACATCTGTTGGTAAGACCCCGAATGAAGCCTCTCTCATTTACTCGTCTGGCCCAGGTGTTAGATTTTTGTATGTTGGTCTTCAAAGCCGAGTTGCCTCGTTCGCCGGGACATTTTTGAAGAGAATTGGGCGTCTCCCGCTTGCGATGTCGCAATGAGTCTATATCTGCCACACATTATTAGAACTTATTAGATCTGGTAGTATTAGTTTTAAACCTATTATAGGGTTTTATTGAATGTAGTTGTTATAAAGTGACTAACATGTTACACTTTATTTCCAATAATGTTTAATCAAAAGCGTGCAAGCATTTGTGTAAATCTACGATTTTGAGCCGACTGTATCACATAGTTGATGGGCATGTGATGCACGCTCTTTATACAGAATCCAAGAAAATGAGGAATTACCTCCTTAAAGTTTGATATATCTCTATAAGAAAAACCTCTTTTCGATTTATAAGGTAATTGTTTTATATCTGGAAGAAGGTACAGGTAAGGTGGATGGAAACATATAGAAGGGAACAAAAAGATATTGATTTAACACTTAAAAAAACATCTTGTCTCTTGATATAGTTCCAGTGTAAGCAATGGTTCCGGAAGTGGCCGTGAGTGGGAGCCCATGTCGAGGGTTCCCGTGTGTCTGTACAGCGTCCCCAAGTTCAGCATGGGTCCTTCCCCACGTTTTTTCGCCCTGGAGTGTCTGGGGCCTGATCCTCCGTCCGTCAGTCTAGTGGAGGTGTCGAGCAACACCAGAATACTAACTTTGGACAGTTACAGCATCTGGCGGGAGCGCTTCCATAGCATGGCGGCCCCTCAGGTAATATTAATATAATATTGTGCATCTGGGCTACATCAATCATAGCCCGGTAATGGAAAAAATTAGCCAGTACTAACGCACCGTTGTCCAGGGGACGCCCGAATCAATGTACTAATCGTACATCCTTTCCGTGGAGGCTCTTTCCATATCCTGATGAGGTGAGGTGATGGTGATAGTGAGAATGAAGGTGATATTGAGTAATGAGGGTGTAGGACCAGTGAAAACTTTTAAACCTAATTTAAGCCTAATCAACAGAACCCTGGTGACTGTCAGGATAACTCTCCTTTCAGGAAAAATATCCAAAGCAACAGCTGGGAATCGAACCTTGTACGCCTAGGCTCATCCACGTGCACTGACCACTACACCATGGAGCTGGTTAACTGATCCTGTAAAGCTCTAGAGTTACACTTGAAAACTTGTATCATTAATATTGGCGAAACCCGCCTCGGTGGCGTAGTTGGCTAATGCGCTTGTCGTGTAGAGCTCGACTGCTGAGGATGGGGAGATCGAGGTTTGAATCTCGGTCGGGTGAGCTGGGGGTGGTTTTTCCTAGATTGTTTTCCACTCCCCCTTCACGCAAATGCAGGTTCACTTTCCTCTAATTCAACCTTCCCAATTCCTAACCCATTAGAGTAATTAGTACGTAAAGCGTATAACCCAAACGGGTAGTAAGACGCGGTGCTAAATATTATTATTATTAATCTTGGTGAACATGTATAAACATGTTTCAGTAAAAAGGCTATAATAAACTCTACATTTCAAATACTATTCAAATAGGGCGTATGTTGGGGATGCTTGATATTGTGATAAAATATTAGAAAGGGGGGAGGGGGGGTTTCACAAAATTGCAACCAAGGAGTGTGAGGGAGTAAGAAAAAAACTAGCACAACAAGATGACATCACTCTTGTAACATAGCTCATGTGATGTTTGTTTGATGCAGATAAAGACCTTCAAGGTGCAGGTGGACGTAGGTGTCCATGCCCAGGTACGACTGCACCTGCCTCCAGGGTTCCGAGAGAAGGAGGAGATGACATTCCCATTAGTGCTCCATGTGTGAGTGTGCCTCCACTATCCTAATCGACAGACACTTTATTATATTTCTTTAGGCCTTCTGTAGTTCTCAAAACTCGCTTTATATGTTTACTTTAACTTAACATACACACTTCTATTCCTTGTAAATAGAACTGTACCTGCATTGGTGGTGACACAGTCTAAGGTGTCAAGCTTGTGATAGACTGGACTACCGGCGATGGTGATGTGTTGCGTGCACTTGGGGAGGAAAGGGGGGGTAAGAGATATATTCCACATGTAATTCATCATTGTAGTTTTTTGTCCCCTCTCCATACTAATTTGGGTTCATTTTTACTAAACTACCCTTATAGCCCCATATACCTAAGATTTAGTCATTAACAACCACAATGTAAAATTTACTAATGAACCAATTTAAAATGTGCTTTACATGGATATTGTGGAGTATACAAATTCAAATGTTTAAAATGTTTTTTACATGAATATGGTGGAGTGTATAAATTAAAATATGTAAAATGTACTTTGCATGGATATTGTAGAGTAGGCCTATACAAGTTAAAATATTTAAAATGGATTTTTTTTAAATTAGCATATACTACGATGATTTGTCGAATAGACATTCCTGGATTTCTACTGACGGTGACGGATATGTAACTTTAGGGCACAATAATGTAGGTTACTTCGGCTCGATCAGATGTGATGATAATGATGATGATTATCTGGTGGCACTAAAAGGGGTGACAATTTATGCAAATAATCGTATAAAATGTCTGAAGACAAAGATGTCTAGGATATATCTTTGCATTGAATGGATAGCTTAATATCCCTTTTTCACAATTTATTATTTTTACTTGATGTATTGTAACCGATAAACCTTTACAATGTTAATCTTTGTACATAATAACCATGCGATAAATAATTAAAAATTGTATTTGTTTGTATTTTACAAAAAATGTAATGGATTACTGTTCTAGAAATAGTATGCGATTAAATGTTTAGAAATATAGATACTGTCGCAAGGATAGGTTATGTGAACTTTTTAAATTTAAATTTTAGTCTTTAGTAAATGTTTCATAAATTTCATATTTTAGTCATCAATTACAATACATAGTTATCGTTTTTGTGTTTTTATTTTCCTTTTTCATGTTCCTATCTAAGTGTCCTATTTAATTTTACCAATTTTTTTTTCATCCATTTTGTGCTTTTTCGTTACCTCTTTTAGGAAGTTGCGTTGCGTGTTTCACACT